>SKCR01009435.1:0-248444 GCA_019454045.1 Zanthoxylum bungeanum
CATGCACCGCCCTCGCCACCTTCACTCTGCCACCTTACCCACTGTCTTGTCTGTACTTTCAAATTCACAAATCTTTGAGTTTGAGTTTGAGAAGATTATAATCACTCGCATTCGCCGCATGCATATATTCTCGGCAGCAAATCATTTAATTGTGATCTTACTATTCTTGGTGGTGATTGTCAACTCTCTATTGGTGCAATCAATGCATGACGATGATGGCCCCTTGCGCAAGATTCACCGAGTCTGAATCATGCCCAATCAGTTGCTTTCGACCTGGTCCCATATATGGCGTTAACGATATACACCGTCAGACAGCACCGAAGAACAACCATTACCACAGCCTCCTAGAACGTCACTACCCATGCGCACAAGTTCTGTTTTGTTTCCTTCAGGAAAATTTTTGTTTCCTATCCAGCCATGCGCACAAGTTCTGTTTTGTTTCCTTCATGCTTCAGACTCCCACTTGGACTTCGGCTCTCTCTCGAGCTGCATCTCCGCCAGGATTTCATTCAATCTCGGGCATCAGCTCACTTTCGGGATTTCATTCCCTCTCAAGTTCGGCTCTTTCGGGATCCGGCTTTTTGTCGGGATTTTTCTCCCTCTAAGGATTCGGCTCTCTGTCGGGATTTCTCCCTCTCTTAACCTTCGACTCTCTCGGGCTTCGGCTCGCTTTTATGATTTCACTCCCTCTCGGACTTCAGCTCTATCTCGAGTTTCGGCTCTCTGTCAGGATTTCACTCCCTCTCGGACATCGGCTCTCTCTTGGGCTTCAGCTCCCTCTCGAGCTTCGACTCTCTCAGGCTTCGGCACCCTCTCGGGCTTTGGCTCCCTCTTGGGTTTCGGCTCCCCCTTCGGACTTCGTAGGTTAAAGCCCATCAATTATTTTCAAGTTTCCAGTCTTCAAGTTTCAATATTTCCAGTTTTAGAACTCTGATCTCCGATTTCAAGACGCAAACTCAAGCTTGTTCTTTCGTCACCAGCTTGAGTTTGAGGAGGTGTTAATGAAATATTATTATGGAAACAATATTAAGGAAATATTATTATGCAACCAATATTAAGGAAATATCAACTCTTTATTATGGAATCAATCTTCAAGATATAATTTGTAAAATCTTTAGAATTTGTGATTTTATTATATATCCTTATTATGATTAGTTATTTCATATTTCAGTTTGATATGCAGCCTAAATAAAAACTCTCACCATTGTAAATTCATATATTGAATTCAAAATTTTATTTCATTATCTAACAATATTAATTAACATTAATTTACCAAGGATGTAGTCAAATTAGTTTTCAAAAATGTTAATGAAAAAAATTTCATCCGAATTCGAATATTGAGAAATTAGGGGTTAAAAATATATTTATATACTTGACTACCAACCCACTTAAGAAAATAAAAAAAAAATAAAATGACAGTAACTTGGAATTAGGCTCTGTTTGATACGGCTTCTTAAATAAAGCTTTTGAAAGTAGTGTTTTTATTAATAGAGCTTTTAAAAATAAAGTTTTTGATAAAAAATTGTTGAGTGTTTGATTGTCAATTAAAAAAGCTCTTTTGAATTATTAGATTATTTGGTTGTACAATATTAAAAGTGTTTTTATGTAATGAAATTACAAAAATAGATATATGTAATAAGTTATTTTATAATCATTCAACTAGAAAAACATGATATTGCTTAAGAAATTGAAATATTTTGTAATCATATATATTGGTGTTCAAAATTAAAAATTGAAATATTATTGAATATATTTATCATTATATCTATTTTAAAAAAATTCATTAACCTCTACTCTCAAAAGCCGAAATTTTGAGCTTTTACTAGTAGGGGCAAAATAGTTTTTATAATCTCTAAAAATTGTACTCAAAATATAACCAAACACTCTTAAAATTTTTGAAAAATACTTTTATAATTAAAAAGAATTCTTTTACCTGTACTAAAAACAATACCAAGCTGACACTTAGAATTGTAGCGTCTCAATTTGTCAGCAGGGGAGATCAGTAAAATTATAAAAACACATTTCCATCGAACTGAATAAATGTGTAACCTTAGAGGAATTTCTAAAAGTTACCCAAAGAAAAAATCCATTTGTAAAAAATAAAACAACAAAATACTACTAGCAAATACAATATAAAAAAGGTTATCGATCGGATGCTGTAAAATCAGAATAATTAGGTAAGTGAGAGAAGAAGGGTTTCTGGGTTTTAGCAGGGAAGACGATGAAGAGAGTTAGGGTGCGAGTGGCGTTCGAAGGGCACCGCATTTTGAGCGAAACACAGAAGAAGGAAGGACTGAATAGAAGTTGGATTCTCTTTAAACCAAAACATTTCAAAACCATCTCCGATCTCTCCGCTTATCTCCTCCGCATTTTCCACCTTCACCACTCTTGTCCTCATGGCCTCGTCCTATCTGTACCCTCTTCTTAACTCTGAAATTTCATTTGTTCATCTTTTTTTTTTTTGCCCTGTTAATGATATTATTATTATTATTTGTTGCAGATGGATGGCTTTGTTTTGCCCCCGTTTGAGTCAACTTGCATTTTCAAGGATAACGACGTCGTCTGGTCAGTCTACATAGATTACATTTTATTGCCATTTTCTCATAATTTTTTTTCCCTAGAAAGCAATTGTGTTTTCATTTATTGATTTGTGACAGTGTGAGAAAGAAAAGAGAGGCACCCAGTGAACTAATTACGCTAGATGATGGGATAAATGGGTTTAATGAGGTGCAAACAGTGAAGCAACCGATACAAACGGGTTTGAAGCTTCTGGCGAATGAGGAATTTGAGAAGGGAAAGGGAGGCTATGAAAGTGAGTCATCGGAGGATAAACGCAATAAGGGTTTTGGAGGCACACCTGATGTGAACAAAGTTTCCAAGAAACGGAAGGCTTCAAAGAAACTTCAGGGCTCTAAGTATGTTTGGAACCTTATATTTGCATAGTAGGTTTCTTGTAATTATTCACGACACTTGTTGTTGCTGTATTGTAGGAAAAAGAAGAGTAGACTTTCAACTGCTGAAGCAAGTCCAGTCGTTGAGGATGTTCAGAATGGCGTATGTGAAGTGAAAAGTGGGAGATTTCATGATCATAGTTGTATATTGAAGAAAGACAAGTCATCTAATGTGCAGGGAGACCAGGAGAAGTGGAGGACCCCTGAAATTGGTCAAACAAGTAATTGCATTAGTAAATGTTTGCCTGATGCTAAGAGGTAGTTCTGAATCTTGTGACATTTGTTACTTGAGTTTTTTTTTGTTTATTTTCTCTCACTACTCTAGCTTACAGATTGCTTTCTTTGTTTTTTGTTTCAATTTTGTAGGTCCTCCCAGCTTGAAGAAATTGGAAAAGGGAATGTGGATTTATCCACTACTCCTGTTGGAACTAAAAAGGTTTTGTTCAAATTGATCTATTGATCAGAACTATAGTATTTAGTTTGGAGCCCTTATTTGCATGTGGGCATGATGCACTTCAGTCTTAGGAACTTTAGCTTAAAAATAGCAGGATTAGGCCGAAACCGTACAATTGTTGCAGCCTTTCATCTGGATCAATGATTTGGTATGCCTGATATCTGCAAATTGTGCTGATTTCAACTCACTCTCCTAATACTAATAGAGTTACGACGTTGCTTTATTCAATACTGAAAATTTTGATTGAATTGCATTTCTGCTTTCATTACGATCAAGGAAAATTTCTAATTGATTTATATGCGGACACCTGAAATCCTTCACTTTGTTATGTTGGTGTTTCTGTGTCTAGTTGTTTTACATATTGTTCAGCACTTTGAGAAGTTGGTGGGTAGATTCCTTTTGTACCTGGAGCTTGAATTGAAAGTTTTCAATATGTGCTTGCTTTATCATCATAATTTCAGCTTAACACACTTTTGCTAGCTGATCATGCTGTCTTTGGTGATCGTTAATTAATTTTAACTCCTAATTTCCATTTGTGTGGTCAGTTCCCTAGTAGAAGCGCTCGACGCAAAAAGGCCAAGAGACAATGGTTAAGGGAACGAGCCAAAATTGAAAAGATGGAGGTACTTTGCAATTGAAAGAACTATGAAATATATTGTGCTATTAAGATCAATATTAATGCTTTGCTCACCTGTACACACCCCCAATAGAGAGGAACTCACAAATTTGATTGTATGAATGCGGCCTGCAATGATGATTTTCTCCGCTTTCTATATTCAATTATTCAGCTACATGAGAAGCAATTACGTTCAAAAGACAATCTCCAATCACCTGATAAAGATGGTCAAAATCTTTCTAACAAACATCAACAAATAGACTCACATGGGAAAGATAATAAAAGATTATCTGATGGCTATCAACAACAAGATCCAAATGGTGATGAGGATGATGACACTGTTCCTGTTGTAATTAGGCCTGGGCATATTCGCTTTCAGCCCCTCAGTAAAGGTCAGACGCGCTCTGTGTGTGTGTGTGTGTGTGTGTGTGTGTCTGTGTCTGTGTGTGTGTCTGTGTCTGTGTGTCGGGATGGGATGGAGACACTTACTACTTCTGGTATTTGAGTTTAGATGCTAACGTCAGAGGTTCATGTTCTAGAATTGGCTTTTAGTGCCATGTGACATTTCATTGTACTGTAGCTGACTTTTAATCTTTGTCCAGTGTCTGATGATCAAGCTGTCCAGCAAAATCGAACTCCAGTGGTATGTTTCTATTAATTTGTTTTGTTGTTGCATTTTATGATTCTGGATTTACATCTGCTGCTTTCTACTTGTTATAGTTTGTCCGATATACCTTCAAATTTGGTGCAAGAGTTTATTAATACCATACTCATATTTTTGATACATGCTTCAGGAAACTTTGCAGTGGAATGGAATAACCAGCAAGAAGAAGGGTCAAAAATGGGGCAAAGAGAAGGCTGCTTTTTCTAAAAGGACCATCTGTTTAAACTACGATCAATTTTCTGAAATGCCAACTATTGAGGAAGAGATCCCCATTGGCAAGGATGTGGAATTTGATAAGCTTCCACCCTATACTAGCTTGCCTAAGGTTCATTTCTTGCAAATTCTCATATTACTGCTTGCCTCTGTGTGTGTGTGTGGGAGCGGGGACGTTGGAGGAGATAATAAAAAGGTGTTTTAACACTTGGCTTTAATATTGTCAAGTCTTTTGGCAACTCACTTAGACTGCTTCAGAAGCTGCCAGTGCATATCTTGGCCTTTTTTCTTATTTGTCTGACCTGATATGCATGTCTGCTTTCCAAGGTTCGAAAGCTCGGTATGCGGTGCGGGGCGGTCCCCCGCGTGAGGCAAGGCGGGCAGTCTCGAGACGATAGCCTCAACCGAACAAGAAAAAAACTAAAAGCATAAATTCAGAAAATCATCAAAATGAAATCATCCTCAACATATCAATATCAACTAATGCGTAAAAGCATCTATCAAAACTAAAGAAAATGAAACATAATAAAACATATTTTTGAAATAAAATGACCATTAATATCTAAATAGGGCATCATTAGTCTAATATAGTTTTGTTAGAAGATCAAGGCGCCCCGAGGAGCTAGGGCTTGATAGAGCTTCACTGAGCCTAGGCTCACGAGGCACGTGCCTGAAACACCTGAGGCTCAAGAAACATGTATTTTCAATTAAATCCAGATAGCTTGTATTCTCTACACGATTCCATGACTCTATAAAGTAAATATTTCAATAAATTCATTTCTCTTAATATTTCAACACATTATCCCGTATCACTTTACCAATTCCATCAAAATCCCAGTGACGTTTTGTGGCTCTATGCTATAGAGGGAGAAGAAGAGTTGAGATGTTGATCTAGGGTCACGATAAATTGACCGAGTTTGACAACAGCTGTAGATTTAACATTAAGCAGTAGTGGCTAGATCATAGTTTAAATTGATTTAGGGTTGTGAAATTGATTTTGGGCTTTCAAATTATGTTTTTGATTTTATGGTATCTATGATTTTGGGCTGGATTTTTGATTCTATGGTTGGAAATTGATCTTGGGCTTTCAAATTGGGTTGGATTATGGTTTCTGAAGCAGCAAAGTCGATTTTGATTCAATGGGAGTTAAGCTCGAGCCTGAGCTTTGTGTGTTTTTTGGGCTTTTTGCGCACCAAAGTGACAGTGCCTAGCTTCGATTGAAAAATCCCAATTGGTGCGCCTGAGCTTTTTTCTGCCTTTAGCGCTCTTTTTTGGGCTTTTGACAACATAGGTCTAATAGCATGAAATATGGGTCTGAAGTGGCATCTTCTAAAGAATCACCATCATATCTAATTTATATTACATCTTTTTTATTAATAACAGATTATAACAAATAATATAATGGTAAATGTTGGTTGGTTATTTTTAAAGATAATAATTTTTTTTTTTTTTTTGGCGACGCATTGAGGTCAAGCTGTCTGGTCAACACTATCGGTTATGATTTCAAAATTGGGGATTTTGTTTCTGTATTTTTTTAGTCTACAAAGAAGTTCAAGTCAGGATATTCTGTTCGACTGTCAGTTCCCTTGTATAATTTTTTATATAAAAAAATAGAAATTTTAGGGCTTTTGAGTCGAGGCGTCCTCTTCAAACCGCCTTAGGCTGCTCCGACTTGAGGCGTCATGGGGCGTGCCGCCTCAGGCCTTTGTGGCGGACTCGTTAAGAACTCGGTCTGAAGCCTCTACGCGCTGCTGGCTGCTTTCCTTTTGTCGTCTTCTTAGATTTACGCACTAATTTATTCTCAATATACTGCAGGAAGGTGATGTAATCGCATATCGTCTGATCGAGCTGACATCATCTTGGACCCCTGAGCCTTCCTCCTTCCGAGTACAACACTTTCTTTGGTTGAAAAAGTCTATATTTTATATTTATGTCAACCATAGAATATGCTGTTAACCATGGTCTCTTGTAGGTTGGGAAGATATCATGGTATGACTCTGAATCCAGCAAGATTATGCTGGCACCAATTCCTGAATATCCACTTGCTTTTGACAAGAAGACAGATGAAGATGCATCTGCAATACAATCAGATACCTTTTATGGAGAAGATGGTTCTTTACAGGTAAATAAGCTACACCAATTATCAACTACTATATCCATTTGATGTATTCCGATGTCTAGAATCTTTCTGGTGAATAAGGTCATGTTACACAGGGTCCTGACCCTGTCCATGATATGTCTCCCATTATACCTAATCTGTTGCTCAAGTAAAAATCTGAAGTCATGAATCTGCCATAGCTCTCCATTCTAATACTTTTTAATAGTTAATAAGGCTCCATAAGTTAACTCTTGTCTATCATGAGGATCTGCACACATAATAAGAATATACTGTTAAATATGGCTCAAGTTCTCAACTAACTATTTGATTGGATTAAAAAATAACATTAATATTGGAAAATATTGAAATACATCTCTACATTAACCTCAGAAGACCAGAAGCGTGGATATCATATTTATTTATTTGATTATTACTTGGCTGCAGAGGGGAAATATTGTAACAGAGAGTGAGGACAGGAGCCTTATTAAATTAATCCACCTTGTTTTTGTAACATTGGTTTTAGTAGTTGAACTACATTGCTGATGTTAGATTTTTACTTGTCAAATGGGATGCCCTGCCCCTCAAACCAGTAAGGATTTGTGTCTGGGATTACATTCTAGTCTATGGTCCATTTTTGAAAATTGTGGTACAATAATATTTTATTTGCTTGGTTTTTTAAATTATTATCTTCAACAACTTCTAATCTGTCAAGCCAGGCCAAGCTGCATCTGCTGTTTCTTCTTTTTCGTTTAGTGTGTCTATTTATTTTTGGACTTCACATTAAAAAGCTGATGAGTAAAGCTCTTCTTCAGATAGAATTTTCATTACTACTTGATGTCCGTATCGTCAAGCATGGCGGGGAGCTCAATGAAGTTCGTGTGGGAGATCAAGATGCCGTCACAAATTTGAGGGACAACAATAAACACAAAAAAGCCCATGCACCCCCACAAGGTTAGTTCTGTGCTACACATCAGGTTATTTTTGGGTGCTTAGATCATGAAAAGTTTGTAATTCTCTTAAATGAGCTCCCAACATGTGTTCTGTATCTTTAAAGAAAATGGAGAAGTTCGTGTGGGAGATCAAGATGCTGTAACAAATGGGAGGGTCAACAGTAACAAAGAAGAAACCCCTGCCCACACCCAAGGTTAGTTCAAGTCTACATATCGAGTCATTTGTAGTATCAAGATCTGAAATCATATGATAATACACTTAAATGAGCTCCCACTGTATGCAGAATGTGGAAAATTGATGGCATGGGAAGAAATTAATCAGGTTTTGTCCGCAAAGAAGGCAGCGTTGTCTCAGGTTGATGATCAGAGTACAAAAGAGAGTTCAGGTGGCAGGTTGTCATACAAGGCCTTGAGAAGCAGTGCACTGGGTCCAACTATGGCTTTTCTTAGATCACAAAACGGACTCTGAGTTGCATACACCTCTCCAGTTATGTAAATCCCATCTACATGGCCTTTGCAGTTAAGATTAGAGACATCCTCTGTGGTTTTGTTAACTTCTGGAAAATTATATCACAGTATTTTGTTTTGGATGCATCTTGCTGAGAGCCATAGGTGAAAGCACGAGTTTAGATGTTTTAAGTTTTGTACAGAACATGTTTGTCGCAAGTAGTATTTTAGAGTCGTACTTCAAATCATATTAAAAATAATTCAAAAGTATTTTCCAAATTGATATCTAATAGTGAAAGCACGAGCAGTTGGAAAACTTCTTCAGATGTTTTTCAACATTTGTCCAACAGATATCCATATTTTCAAAGTTGCGTGGCCCTCTCTCAAGTTTTTACATGTAAATTGCAAGTAAATCCAAAATACGTGTTATTAGTTTGAAGGTGCATCTGAGAAAAGTTAATACTATCCTAATCTAATCTTTTCAGCTTCAGCCTCAAGATTCCTTTGAGGAAGTCTTCAGGATGAATATTGAAGTGACTTAATGCCAAAGGAATTCATTTTTATTTTTATTTAAAATAAATTACCAAAACTTGTAAATGCTTCTTTTTTCCATTTTGGTCACGCCCCACTTTCAAAAATGGTCTACATCTTATCGAATAATCCTTTAATATCGCATTCACATAATATACATATGCAAAGGGATATCAAGAATTTGGGATTCATTGGTGAAAATGAAATAAAATTTAGAACAATAAGAAATGTTCTCAATTCATTTATTCCAAAGTACATTATTTACTAGTTATGAGTAAAGCAGGCTTGAATTGTTTTATGTACATACTGTGTATCCATCGCACGAGCATTACCTTATCCGTTTGTGCTGCCCGGGATGCCTACTCTCTTTAGCTAGTTTCCAACTTGTCGAAGAGGAAAGCATCTTTCTCATACACATTTCAACGATTTGCACTGTCGTTTGCCTTTCGGAATGAGAAACAGTTAATATGGTTCAGGAATTGCTCTGGCTCTTCACCTTCTCTAACTATCTGCATATATCATGTGAAAATTTTTCAGCCCAATTCAACCCATCAAAAAATGAGTTACTAATTACAAATAAACAAATCAGTACTTAAGTGATAAATAGAGTAAAGGATTGATCATTGGCAATTCAGCCAACATATCATATCATAAGACCGCTAATTACAAATAAAGAATTCAATATGGTAAGAAGGGAAATTATCATTCTTCCACCAAAAATTTGGCAAAAGTTTAGTCAAACCTTTATCATTCTTCCAACCTTTATTTATAAAAATTGATATACTTTAGAAAATATCTAGTGGAATTGATATATTTTAAAAGTTTCTGAGTTTAATTGAACTTTCATCAAATTTCAAATGGGAAAATTATAATTTCCTCTATAAGAATAAATAAACAAAACAATTTATCATTTTCCTGTTGCAGAACTTTTAGTGTTTAAACATGGTGCTCAATAGCAAGAACCAGTTTGCATAATTAACTAAGGAAAAAAAATTATAACTGAGGTAATGTCTTGCTTCTTCCTTTTGGGTGATTTAGGGGACATAAAACTCTAGGTGGTTAAAATATTTCGAAAAATGAAGATGTTTCAAGTGGTTTAGGGGGCATACAACTCTAGGTGGTTAAATATTTCGAAAAGTGAAGATGTTTCGAGAAGTGAAAATGTCTTTTCCTTCTCAAGAATCAAGATTTCATGTGCAAATTTTACAAAACATCTGAGGTAGCAATGCGGTACAACTATTACTCACTCAGGCTGCGGATAATGGCGATGAGGAGAATAATGCAGAAAGTGCTCCTGACCTCTAATATCAACAGGCTTAAAGAAAGATCACAGGGCAATTGGCATTAGTGCTGATAAATTTAGGTCATCTACTTCACTATCATCCTAGTAACTGCTCACTCCAGTAAAATGGAAGAGTATGTGAGTCTTCTTTCTAGTAATTTTATTCCGTGGTTTGTGTACACCAAATAAGGATCTGAAAACTGAGCTGCTAAGATGACTTGAATTGATTCCTAATGTTAAAGGAAAGTATGACGTATCTATCTCAATATGTTCGGATTGATTATACCATAGATCAAATGAGAAGCTGCCTTATTAGATGGAGAAAGTACCTGTACAGAGGTATCCATTGACAAACCCAATTTATTAATAATGTTGTGGCCGATGGTCTCCAGCTGAAAATGGCCATCTTTGCAAGTGTGATCATTGCTGCTCAATTGGCTCTGATCTTTTTCACACAAAACTTCACGTCCCAGCCAGACATACAGAATACCCAACTCAGTTGTGCCCAAACTCATATCTGGAGCCAACAGAATATACACTGATCTAGAATCAAGGATTTGAAAGGAATAAATCTCCACTTTATTCAAAGCAGGCCACTGGTACAATACTGGAGTTGCCATTTCTACAATCTTATCAATTGTACCTGACGAAAAACGAACATTGTCATATTCTTTCTTTTCTTTGATCTTGTCATATGAATCATTGCCAGCATGGGCGATGTCAGCATCTAACATTAGCTCCTCCTTGTCGCCTTCATGTACAAATTGGTTGTCATCCATATCCTTCACCACCTCATCATCTAAGTCAGGTAAAGAAAAAGACCATGATCTTACCAAGTTCCTGGAGGCTATAGATGGTTTGCCAGCTGATGGTAACAAGCGGGGGTGGAGGATTACTCCCTCTACGCTCCGCAATCGAGGGATAGTTCCCTTTACATGGAAAACAAGAATTTGCCACTCCAGAAGTATGATCAGCAGAAAATACCTTTGTGGGAGAAGAGGCATTTTTTTCACATGGAAAATGAGAATTATCTGCCAAGGAAGCGCACCTACCATAAAAAGGATCTATAGCTTCAAGGCCAGAAGGTGAAGGCTGCCATGACAAGTCAGACCAATTACAAGATGATGGTGAAAAAGTAAATGAACTTGAGTAATCGGATGTTGAAGGTGAGAGGGTATGAGATTTAGAACTGAATTGTGGGCTGCTACCAGGAAAACAAGAAAAAGAATCCGGTGAATCACAAGGAGGGGTTAGTGGAAATAAAGGATCAGAAAAAGGAACAGAACTTTCCACTTCTTCACAAGTATCCCTTATTCTGTTAGGACTGGCATTTGGGAAACAATCAAATGAATCTGGTGAACCACACAGATCGGCTGGTGGTGAAGACAATGATGCAAAACCATCAAGTGACACAACATCTTCTGATTCATTTCCGGTATCTATTATCATATTTGACTCATCACCTACTGCAGAAGTGGCACAGGTCAATTTGGATGCAACAAAATCTTTCATAATACCATTAACAAATTTACGTCTTAGTCTACACCAGCCATTTTCTCTGGCAGGAAGGCAAGTTTCTGATCCGACATTTGATACTGAAAATGGCGGAACAACCCCACCAGCCAGTGCCTTATGGAAAAGTTCAAAATCCAAATCGTATTCATTAACGTTCCTTTCGCCCACCCCAACATGCATCGCTGTAGCAATCTTATTACTCCCATAAAATGATGCTTCTTCATTTTTTATTTCCGTTTTGTTGCAATCATCAGCAAGGAATTTCCCTCTAGCAAGAGCATCCCAAATTCTGAGGGCTCTTCCCCTTTTGATGCTTGTAATTGGACCCTGAGCCCTTTCATATCGAATGACCTGATTGGCAGCTTCTCTTGCCCTGTTTGACATCACCGAGTTGCAATTCTTCCCTATCCACACATATATAACGGAAGGAAACATGCACAATGAATGCCCCGCGAGTGTCAAAACCTTGGGTATCTGGGTGGTTTAACATTTTTGGTACAAGATGGAGAGGATCATATGACGAATGTGGTGCCATCCGGTAGATCCTCAACATAGAATTGGGGCTGGCAGGCATAGCATGCACCCGCTTCTGGCAGAGCAAAAGTTGGCAAGCAAAACCCATATTTGGATTAGTCACTCCTCTCGCTGCCTTGACATACTGAAATGCATCCTCAAAGCTCTGGCCCTCCCTCCACATGAGGTATGCAATAACCAAAGAGGTAGACCGTGACACTCCCTGGCAACAGTGTACAAAAACTCGCCCGCCTTCTTCTCGAACATCTTCAAAGTAATCAAAGACATCATAGAGAATGCTTGTAATATCCTCCGAAGGACTATCTTGCAACCAAAGTGTCTTATACACAAGATCACTCTTAAAATACTCAGGACAAACATACCCAACACAGTTAAGCACATGAGTAATCCCATTTTGCCTCAAAATCTCACGATTCTTGGCGACAGCATCACTCCCTAAATATATATGATCAGCAATCCTCGAGCATTCCTTATCGAAAAATGCAAGTTTATCTTTCTTAAACTCAAATTCCCTCACAGGCTGCTCCTCCAAACTAGAACTCTCAAGGGCTTGAATCGACCCTCTAGGAGTTTGTGGATTAGGCCACACACCAAGATCATCAGAACCAGCCCTTGGCCATTGCTCAACAGGCCGCTTGTCGATTGAAAGCGGCTGAAGAGGCGGCAATAAAGACCGAGCTTTACTATTTGGTTGGGGTCTGGGGATTGAAGTAGGCTTATTGGGTGATCGGTCAGTCCAAGAAACTGACCGCAAATAAGCTATTCTGTTGCCACTTCCACCGGCTATCCGGTCTTTGTTATTATCGTTTCCTCTTAACATTTCAATAAACTTGATAAATAAAATTCAACGAAACTTAACTCTTACCCATTAAATGATTGTTCCAGGAAATGCCAATGAAAGTAATAAAATTGAGTATCGGCAAAATACAGCCAATATTGGTGAGCACTCACCTCCCACCCTCTGACAACATATTATTGACAAAATCCCCAAGATGACAAAAATCTCCAATATCTTTAATACAAATGCTCTCCTCCCCAAATCTCTCTCTATATATATTATATTTAAAATAAAAATACTTATTTATTTTATATTAAATTTTTTATTTTATAATTTTTTTTGCTAAATTTATATTTTTACTATTTATATATTTATTCAATTTTATTGTTAATAAATATTATAAATTTTGTATTATTATTAATTTATTATGTTCATTTATTCATTTAATTTTTGTGATTCTTTATTAATTTTTTTAAACACTTTTGTATAATAAAAAATTCTCATTGTATTTTAGAAAGATATATTTAAAAGAATAGTATAATTAATAATATAAAAAGTTACACAATCTTTAATAAAGTAAATTGCTCTACTTTCAAAATTAAAACAATGTATAAAAAAATATATATGGTATTTATTAAACCGAATAGGCATCAAAAATTATAAATATAAAAAAAATATTTATTAAATGAAAAAAATGAAAATAAATAAATTAAATAAATAAACATAAAATAAATAAAATAAAATTAAATAAGAAATTTAATATTATTAAATAAATAAAAAAGAATAGATATATAAAGAGTAAAAAATATAATTTATAAAAATAAAAAAAATAAAAAAAATTAATTTATTAAAATTAAAATATTTATTTAATTAATAAAATAAAATAAGTATTTAATTTATAATTAATACATATACATATATATAATTGATTTTGAAGAAGGGTAAAAAATGTAATTTTAATTTACAGGGGAGACAAGGTGGGGCCAGAGGAGGGGAATTTGTCAGGGGAGGTGGGAGGATCAATTTTCATATTGGATTCAAAGCACCTAAAGCCATTGACTGACTACAGTATTATTGACAAAATAGAAAGAAGATGAAAAATCAAAACATACGCATTAATGAAGTATATGACCCGGTAATTGCTCTATAGCTGGGTGGGGTTACCATGGACCAAAAAGATTCAATGAAAGAGACAAAAATAAAGTGTAAGCGAAACTAACGCAACACGTATTCGTATACATTATAACAAAAATATAACATAGATGAATAACACAAATTTAACTATAAATAATTATATATGTATCATGTTCTGGACAGATCCACCCATAAATATTATTAAAGTAATATATTTTAATTAAAATAATGTTAATTTAATACATTTATGGTTGAATTGTGGAATATCATTTTCTAATTAATTTATTTATAGTAGAGATTGTTGAAGAGAGACTTACTTTTTGTAGAAGAATGATCAAGTAGAAGAGTCTAAATAAAAAAAATAAAATAAAAATTAAGAACAAGTTGTGCTGTTTTTGTGACTCGCTAATAAGAGTTGGTGCGTGAGCGGCCGTGGTTGGGGAAATTACCATATCCTCGAAAAAAAACTAGTAGTTGGTATTTAATACTGAAAATCCATGGAAATTTTAGATATTCGATTCAAAAATTTAAGATATATTAATATATAATAATGAAATCGATATCTAAAAAATAAAAAACAAATTAATTCATTCACTATTTCAAAATTTTATATTATTATTATTATTATATTTATTTATATATTAATTTTTGATATGATATTAAACATCAAATATCCAAATTTAAAAATAAAAACCATGGTCCATTAATTTTTCTTCCAGATATCTAATTTTAAAATCCAAATTTTGGAATTTTAAAGTGAAAGAATGGGTCAAATTGACACGTCATTATTGGTGGTTATGGTCATATACGTAAAGTCTTGTGATGACACGTCATTACGGTTGTTATGGTCATATATCGCATGCATGTCAAGTTTGTGATGTCATTTATTTTAAATCGTTGTGATTTTAATTGAAAAGGAGAATCGGTGGTGTCACATGTCAGTTACTTAGCGGTGTATTTTTTTTATTTTTTATTTTAACCCTTCTCTAGTCTTTTAATCACACAATTTACCTTCTCCAGCTGCACGATATATGGGTTAAAAAAGTATATTGTTGTATCACTTCATTTATCACATTTTTCTGGTTACAAAAGAGTATTTCACACGTTATCCGGGAAAAAAATCTACAATACAATGGAGATATAAAAACAATTAAAAATATGGATATTAAATCATATATATCATTTATTAATTCGTTGGTGATATCATGTCACCCGTACCTCTGTTGCACCAAAAACTTACTCTGTTATCGAGAGGGAATTTTAGTCCTAGTTATTCATGCGCAATTGTCGCCACTCTTGTACGCAATCAATATTAAGTAATATCCAATTATGTTATTGTTTGCATCAAAAAAATATAAATAATAAAGATCAATCCAATTAAAATAGTTCAGGAAATCAAGTTTAGAAGATGAAGTTGGCTTAAGAGTCCCTCTATGTCGGAAAAAAAAAACTTCCTCTATATATTATTTTTCTATAAAAATTAACTTCCTCTCCATACCACTTTTGTCCCAAAAAATAAAAAAAACACTCCATCTCCATGTCACTTCCCTTCAAAAAAAAAAAAAAAAAAAAAAAAAAACTCTATCTCCAATCTATATGCCACTTCCTATAAAAAAGAATCTTCATCCTCATGTACGTATTTTTCCCGAAGTAGCATGACATGGCAAAGTGGATTAATGTGGAGAATTGGACATGGCAAAGTGGATTAATGTGGAGAATTGAAGAATTTATTCTGACAAAGAAATTGAAGGAAGAGATTTAGAGTAAAGGAGCCAAAATCAATTAACAAAGCAAGCAAGTCAAATTCAATTTAATTTTTAAAATTTTCCATTTTAACACTGTAGTTTAAATTCATTTATGTATTCAATCTCCTCTGTAATTATAATCCAATTTAATTCAAATACAATATTATATTTTCAACTTTCAATTTCTTATTTACTCATCTTTATAACATCTTCATATAAATTTAATTACTTATCTCATTTAGACTTTTAGAAAACTTTTTTCACAATCGTTTGATTATAGAGGTCAGTCTTTTAATCACTTCTTTTTAAGGATACGCTCCTCTGACAAGCCCGCGCAGAACTCGGTGTACTTTTCGGAAGAGAAGCGAACATTATTTTTGGCATGTCTAGTGGGACCCACTAGAAGGATGTTACTAAAGATAATACATAATTTTGGAAAATATATTGTCACATCTCATGATGTGAAGGTAGCTCTTACAGTAGTAGGGTAAGAAAAGATCGTTCCACACCTAATGGAGCAAATTGAGAGAAACTTTACTTCTCTTAAAACTTTCAATCAGGAAACTCAAACTCCAGTAAGATCTATTGTTGGAGTCTCATGTGATGCAGTTTCATTTATAAATTTTAGTAATACTGATTTCATATATAATAGTGAAGAGGATGAAAGCCAACCAGGAAAAGTTTTATAGACCTTGGAAAGGATTGAACAATAGATTTTTGGGCAGACTTATGATCTAATGAGTGAGAGAAAAGAAGGCCATGAAGGAACCTCTAGGCTAGTTAGACAAGAAGAACTCGGGGGCATTTCCCGGAGGGTTTCATGAAGCAAATAGCTTACCCCGTCCTGCTATTTCAAATCCTCATCCACAAGAAGAAAGATATCAACCCCCTTACATGAAGAAAGATGTTAGAGGATTGGCAAGGATTCCTGCTACTAGTGGCCGTCCTTTTGGCAGTGGCAGACCTATGGCTCCTCAACAATTCGTCGAGGCCACAAATTCGAACAACCATCATGTAATTTATAAAGAATGAGCACCTGCAAAAATGAGCTCGATGAGCAATCCTCCAATGTTCAACAGAGGAAATCCTCTACCAATGTATATACCTTAACATGTGGATGTAGAAACGGTAAGAGAGGTCGTGCAAGAACTGTATAAACCAGACCTTAGACAATTGATTGTTCCGAATTTTATAAGTTATATTATGATATTGTTGATATAGAGAATCTTTAGTCTAAAAGATACATGATTCTTGATTTTTCTTTATTGGAGCATATTGCTAAATTCATCATCCAATATGGAGAGCTAGCAAAATTATGATAATTTTCCTAACTTTAAATTGAGATTTTTTTTCCTAATTCTCTTACAGAAATAACTTTCACTCAGTATGCAATTCTTCCTAGGAATTCGATGTTTGTTTGGCAGAAAATGAAAATGAACTTATATACCTAATTCTTCAGAGCCGCACTGGAGGTGTATATAGCTGAGTTGTCTCGAGTGACACAAATTAGTGGAGAGACGACATATAGTTTCATTACATGTTTTAAGAAGATGAGGAATAAGTGCAAGATTTATTTTTTTGGAAACTGAATTTGTGAATATGGTACAAAGAGACCTGTATATTGAGTATATGAAGAAATTCCAAGTGATGGAATTCATAGTTTTTTATGAATTACCAGCTAAAGTGTCTGAGTACGAAGAATTACTACGAGAGATAGTTGTTTGAGGAAGTCAGCCATGAGAACTTACTGCTAGGAAGTTGATTCTTATGAAATAGCAGTCACAGATCTTAATAGTTCATGATCATGCGCTTGTCTTCTTCTCATTAAGAAAATAAAGACATGAAAGAAAACAATAAATTCCAGTATATCTCGAGTTTTTCAGAATGGTGCTGGAAGGTTTTCGAATTAAAGTTTAGGTCTTGGAACTGGATGATGTTCAAAAATAAGACATTATGTGTTGAAAAATAGATTGGAACATTCTAAAGTGAAGCTTCGTCGCGTTGGAAAACGCGTGATTTTGAGAACCGATTACACGATTTCTATTTATATCGTTACACGCATAAAAGTTTATTATTTCAGCTATAAAAATAGCAAACGAACTCTGATTGAGCTGATTCTTGAACCATTGGACTCGTTTTTCTAAGACAAACAACTTTTGTGTTAAATATTTTTCGAAATTTACATCAGAAGGGCTTCTAAAATATAAATTTATAAAAAAAAAACCCATGGTAGAGACCTAACAATAATTTTACGGGGGTTCAGAATGTCATTTTCAGAAACTTTTATATAAATACCCCATATTTCCCAGAAATTGCCAAAATGGTATAACCTTACAAAACTCCCCACCCGAACCATCTTCCTCATTGGTCGTTTTGAAGCAGCAGCTCGCCAGCCGGCCACCCAGCCATGGCCGGCCATTGCGACAACACTAGGAGGAGCGTCCAGCCACCCTGTGTCCAATGGTGGCTGGCGGCGAGGCCAAAAATGCCGAAAACAACAATGAAAGAGAGAGAGACGCGCGAGCTTCCTTTTCTAGATTTCAGCTCGTCGTTTCTTTTTATAGCCCGAGGAACCTGCCAAATCGAAGCTCTCAGAGAGTACTACAAGTTGGCTATGAAAAATTTTCTATTCCGTGCACGGTTGCACGCAAAACGAGGGAGAAAGATTTGGTGAATAGAGACCAAAGAATTAACAATAACTCTGATCGAAATTCCGTCGATTCCAGCGCCTTCATGTGATCGTTTGGAGTCCGTATATGCCCTCGAAATCTCGGTAAGATCTCATGGTAAAAATTCACTAATTTCAAGTATTTCGTTAAATGTTTGGATGTATCCAGTAGCTTCGTAGAATAGTATAATAGTATAAATTAAATTATTTGAGCATGAGTATATTGAATATGTATATTTGGTAGAATCCAGGTGAAAACGGAACAAATTGGATCGATCCGATAGAATATGTAAGTTTTCGGTTAAAGTGGATTTTACGGGTATTGATGTATTTTTTTTATTGTAATGATAAATATGAGATAGATATGATGATACAATAATGTTTAGATAAATCCGGGCAGGTTCAGAGGGTTCGGGACCCTTCCGTAGCTTTTGCGAAGATTTTTCGGAAGATTTTCCAAAAACTCGTAAACAGAGTATTTAAGTTAACCGTTGGCTTGAATTAGTTTGTAATGATGTTTTAAGATTATTGAAACTGAGATCATTGAAATCAAACTTGATTTGATTGTCATGGAAAGATCCGGAATTTTATCAATGTTAGGTTGAGGATTCTCTAAAGTCGCGATTCTGACGGCGTTTCGTCATTTATTTTGAAAGATTTTACTAGGACCTAAAGTTCTTGCAAAGTCAGGTAAGTAACCTATATGATGAGAACTTGAATTGGTGAGTTCATGTTTTATATATATATGTTAGGATAAAAAAAGGATAGTTAAGAGATGGTTTTGAGTATGAAGTTCTAGATTATGTATGGTTAAGATAATCAACCACCACAGGTATGGATTTTTATAAAGCTATGATATGAAGTGAAATGTTTGATGACGTTGATGCCTATTGATGTATGTAAGTGTATGAACATGTAATAATATGTATATGTATATGTAAATGAAGAAGTATATGTATAAGTATTGGTACATGTATTTGTATATTATGTGATGATAAATTATGGACAATTTGAGTATATCAGATCGGTAGATGAAATAAATTATGAATCCTGAATTGGTATTAGCATATGTATGTGTACATTATGTGAATAAGTGGTTATTGTCTCATACATGCGATTTATCTGTATAAAGGTTGGGTTGGTTAAGTGGGATAAGAAATGGGTATAAGATAAGTTCTTCTTGAACGGAGATGTTTAATTGATAAGTTTTTGTATCAAATATTTCTAAATAGAAATTTTGAAAATGAATATGTTTGATTGACAAATGAAAAGATAAATGAATGTTAAAGTTATGACATTTGAATTCGTAGTAATATATATATATATATATATATATATATATATATATATATATATATATATATATATATATTCATATGTTTGAAACATATGTATGTATATAAGTATTTGAATGATGTTTCAGAGTATTTATCATGTACGTTCTTGTGTATAAAGAATCTGTTGGGATATATGTCATATAGCTTCATGTAATGTAAACGGTTTTATATGTTTTGAAATAAAATGATGGATTATTCATTTATCAAAGTATTTGTTTAAATTTCGCATATTGTAAATTATCTTCATTACCCTAGATTACACATGTACCTTCAGACTTAGTGTATGAGTGTCATACACAAGAGAATTTAAGTTTGAAGTTGGTAATCTAAAATAGTCCATAGAGAACAAATAAAGCAGATACTTTATTTGTGGTTTATCTATAGCTGCGGTCCATTCTATAATTGTATGGCGACCTTGATCCGGGATCTTCCATGTGGAGACATGAGAATGAAGGCACCTGTATGATGTGATCATATAAGACTGGACCCAGATAGAAATGACTTTCTTATAATATCTGTTAAATAAAGAAAATCATTTCCATCTACTAGATGGTCATATATGGATTGATCTTAATCCTGAGTGTACTATTGACTCCTGCATGGCAGGCTATGTCATTTGATTTGCAAAGGTGAGGTTGGTGTAGCAGTCCCGACCAATAGCTACGTACTTTGGGGGCATGGTCTGGTGTGTAGCTGGGAATATTTTACATGGATATGGAGTTCACTCATTCTTACGATAAGTATATGAGTATCTTCCTTAAGGGTTGATTTGGTACTTGGACGGTTAGAGCGCTCAAGTATTTCTATTACGAATAGAAAGATTAAAATTCATAATGATTATGAATAAATCGTTCATTAGAGAATTAATGGTACTTAAGTAAAAATAATTAGAGGGGTATAACATACATTTTGACTCGACTCTAATTACGAGTTACTCGTGAAGAGTCAATTCATATGTAGTGACTATATCGATGGACACCGACTTGGTTCAGCTTAATATACCATCTGCGACAACGAGAGTGCAGTTTCAGGTTTTTAGTGGAATAACCCATTGTTAATAATTCAGAATATTTAATTAAGAGCTTAATTAATATTTTGAGATTATTGGAGCTCGGAACCATAGGTCCATTTGGTCCCCGTGCTAGCTCGATATACTATAGCGGATTTAGTATATTTGGATAGTCCAATTATATACTCACATATGTATAAATATTATTAATATGATTAATAATATTTTGTCACACTTGAAACTATATGTTAAAAGTTTAATATATGGTTTTATTAAATATATTATATTCAAACACATGTTATTAAGTTATATTAGATATAATTTAATGAAAGGTTAAATTAGTAATTTCCAAATTTTGGGTTTTGGAAACCATTGGATTTAATTTGGAAGTTACAATTTTTAAAAAGGCAATTAACCTTTTTGTTTTGTAACATCCTTTCCATTATGGAAAGTAAATATATACAAAATTTTTGCATTCACACTTATGTTGGCCGATTTTTACATGGAGGGAAATGAATGGATTTCTTTTGTTTTGGAAACAAATAAACGTAAGTATAAAAGAAAAAAATTATTTTTCTTTTTTACTATGGGAATTCATTTTGCAACCCTAGCCTCCATCTTCTTCATTTTCTCTCAAAAGTTGAGATAAACAAAAGGAAAGAACAAGAAATAAACAAAATAAAATTACAAGTGTGATTCCATCTTTAAAACGTTTAGGGATTTAATATTGTGAGTCTAGCCCGCACTAGTTTCCGTTGGTAATGAGATATAGCTCGGAATACTTTGTGGTGTCGAACAAATAATCATCTTCATCTTTTTCTTGTTGGTACTCGGCAGTGAGGATTATTTTTGCTCATTGCCGCCCCTTACTTGGTAAAACAGATCTCGGTTTGGTTTCGTTTTAATCCAGAATTTTTGGGGAACATATAGGGATGTTTTGGGGCTCTGTTGGGGCTATTTTCAAGTGAAAAATCAGAACTAAAACACAGCCACTGTCCACGAATTTCAGGGGCTGTTTCGGCAGTGCACTGGGTGCGAATTGGGTCCAAAATATTCCAGTTTTTGTGCGGCTGTTCGGGTATGTTTGGGGACTGTTTCGGGGCTGAAATTTTCTCTAAAATAGAAACAAAATTTCAATGGTGGAACTGGTTGCATTCAGCTAGTAAAAGGGAGGGTAGAAAATTTTTTCAAGTCCGATCCGTGTGCCTAAGCCGTTTCCGCCTCGTAAGGAAAGCGTTTCCTACAATTGGCATCGAGAGTAAGGTTGGAAAGTGTTCTTAACCCTTCTCTTTTTCATTTAAAGTTTCTGTTTTTTTATATATTTATATGAGTTATAAATATTGAGATGCATGTTTAGATGAATAGGCACAAAATAATATTCATGTGATAAATGGTTATTATTTTTCATGTGATGAATGGATTTTACATTGGTCGTAAATTTTCCGGCTTTTATTTTTATGTTGGTTTTGATTTTGTGATGTAAGGCCATAAGGCCATTGTTTACAATTGTTGTATTTTTATTTTCCAATGTAAAATTTCAATTGTTGTAATTTGGAGCACCGAAGTCGCAAAAGGAGCCAACACCACCTTGGAGCGTGATTTGAATACCAAAGGATGCCTTGGGAATTTTTGTACTAATTAGATTAGTATAGAAATAAGAGTCCGGTCAGTGCAAAATAATTTTTATGTTATATGTATGTTTCAATTCGAAATGTTTGAATAACAAGTCATATAGCTTATGGTGCCTACTCTTGCATTTCACATGCCATAACATGCTTTAGATGTATTATCATTATAGACATGAAATATTATTTTATGTGATTTAAAATGTTTAAATTAGAATATGATATGCATGGAAAATAATTAATTGGATTAATTGGTTTTAAGGTTTAAAATTTGAATTCTAATATATTGGGCTTAATAAGTGCAACATAAATTCCATTTGTATAGATAATGGAAATCCATATATAAATCCCATAGCCGAATCCGAATGGACGGTAATGTGGTCTGCACTCGGGATAAAATTCCACGTACCATTGGATTTTAAAACGCACTTAGATTAATTAAATGATTTAATTTAAATCTTGACTATTTTAGGATTCTAAAATTTTAAACCAATTAGTGTTCTAGTATTTTAAGATTTAAAATATAATAGGTCACTAATATTACTCTTATTAAATTAGTTTAATTGAGTAATACAATTAGTAGAGACTAATGGAAATTAGTGATATAAATTCTAAGAGTTAAAATTGGTTAGGTCACTAATGGTGAACTAGTGTAAATAAGAGTTATGATTTAGCCGCCATAAATTTATTCACACTAGTTAGAATAAAATATTAGATATTTTATAAATAGAAACCTTAAACTCAAAATAGTGAGTGAGAGATGGATATACGACAATATATCCCGCGATCTCCGTTGTTAGTCCGAAAATGTGAGATTCAAAAGGCACCTCGAGACGGCTTTGCTTTCATCCCCCTACGGATGGTGTCCATTTTGGGTCAATATCAGGTTTGGGTTCCGAGAGGATAGGGATTCTAGATGTATCTGGTGAACTGACCTACCCTACGGCGACACTTCACTTGTTAAATCCAAGGGTCCCGAAATGACAGGTCACACGCACAAATAAATGATTAACTGTTAATCTAAATTCCTTGATCGAATCAAACAATAGTTGGTTAATATAGGAATAAGATTTACTCCCGCATATATTAATCAATTGAGATTGTCTCGATCTATCATGCAAATACTTGACCTACCCTACGACGTCACTTATTTGTGGAATGATAGATTTCCGTGGCATAATAATTCTCTTAGGTTTCTAATTCGTTATTCATGGTTCATGCATCCTGTTTAATTTTATGCGAAAATTATTTGATAATTTTAACATGCGATGAATGAATGTTAAATGCATGTTTATTTTATTTTTCAGCCATGGTTTCTTCGTTTATTTCCATACTCTCAAATGATAAATTAACGGGAGAAAATTATGTTAAGTGGAAAAGTAACATGAACGCTATCCTGGTCTGCGAGGACCTAAAGTTTGTCTTGATGGAGGAGTGTCCTCCCGGGCCGACCAGAAATACTAGCCAAGCTGTGCGTGATGCCTATCAGAAATGGGTCACAGCTAATGAGAATGCCCGCTGCTACTTGCTAGCAGGAATGTCCGAGGTTCTTGCTGTAAAGTATGAACCTATGGCTTCATCATCTCAAATGATGGAGTCATTTCACGGCATGTTCGGGCAACCTTCGGAGCGTCAATGTCATAAAGCTATGGTCTCAGTGATCACTGCTAGGATGAAGGAAAGGACATCAGTCTGAGAGCAGGTCTTAAGGATGATGACACATCTCAACACTACTGAAACTCACGGTGCTCGTATTGACGAGCGTAGCCAGGTGACCATGATTATGGAAACTCTTCCGAAGAGTTTCATGTAGTTTAAAAGCAACTATGTTATGAACACGTTGACTTTTACTTTGACCTAGCTACTTAATGAGATCACCCACTATGAGTCCGTACTTGTGGATCCTCGTAAGCCCAGTGCTGAGGCATATGTTGCCGAGTCTTCAAAATCTACAAAGATGAAGAAGAATAGCACTGGGAAGACTAAGGCTAAGCCCATGAAGAAGAAGAACAAGAAAGGCTCCAAGGATGCCAAGCCCAAAGGAAAGTGTTTCCACTGCAACAAGAACGAGCATTGGAAAAGGAATTTTCCTAAATACCTTGCTGAGCTGAAGGAGAAAAAGGATACAGGTAAATATGATTACTCGTTATCGAATCTCTATTATTGGAGGATGATAAATCCGTTTGGCTTATTGATTCTGGAGCCACTAACCATGTTTGTTCTTTTTTGCAGCTACTTGACTCATGGAGGGACCTTGCTGAAGGTGACTACACCATGATGGTCGGGATATGGGATGCCATTTCAGCAAGAGCAGTGGGAGTTTCCAGTTTAAATTTGATAAATAATAGTTATTTAAATTTGAACAATGTGTTATTCATTCATGGTTTTCACAGGAATTTGATTTCTGTTTCTAAACTCTTGGATGATGAGTTTTTCAGTTTCTTTTAATAGCAATTTGGTTATTATTGGTAGAAATGGATTAACCATATGCACATGAAACTCAGAAAATAACTTGTCTGTGTTAAGACCGTTAACACATAGGACACTGCTTAACGCTAAAATGTTTAAGGTTGTCAAACCTAAAAATAATCGGCAAAAGATTTCTCATGATGTCACATATCCGTGGAATCTTAGACTTGGTCATATCAGCATTGACCAGATAGATATGTTGATAAAGAATGGAGCCTTAAACCAGTTAATGCTCGGAACTTTATCAATCTGCGAATCATGTTTAGAAGGAAAAATGACCAAGAAACCTTTTACTGGAAAAAGGTATAAGAGCCAGTCAACCACTTGAGATTATACATTCAGATGTTTACGGATCAATGAATGTAAGTGCCCGATGTGGTTATGAATACTTCGTCACATTTATTGACGATTATTCCAGATATGAGTATGTTTACCTAATACAGCACAAGTCAGATACTTTTGAAAAGTTCAAAGAGTATCGTGCTGAGGTTGAGAACCAATTAGGTAAAACAATCAAAACTCTATAATCAGATCGTGGAGGAGAATACCTTGAAAAATATTTCAAGGAATTCTTGGTTGAGCATGAGATAGTATCCCAGCTCACAGCACCTGGAACACCACAACAAAATGGTGTTGTAAAAAGGAGAAATCGGACCCTACTAGACATGATAAGATCTATGTTTAGTTATAGCTCACTACTTAGTTTGTTTTAGGGATATGCATTGCAAACAACAATGCATATCCTTAATGTAGTTCTATTTAAGTCTGTTCCTAAGACTCTCTTAGAATTTTGGAGTAGTCGTAAAACTAGTTTACAATATTTCCACATATGAGGGTGTCCAACACATGTGCTGAAGAATAAGACTACAAAGTTGGAGCCACATTCTCAGGTGTGCCTATTTGTAGGCTATCCTAAGGAGACTATTGGTAGATTCTTCTATAGCCCTGAAGATAACAAAGTTTTTATATCGAAAAATTCTATGTTTCTAGAGGAGGACTATATGAGGGAGTTCAAATCTCGAAGTAAAGTGTTACTCGATGAGTTACTTGCTGGTTCGCCCAGCACACAATCGTCAACGACAGTTAACAAATACATAGCACCTTCGACATCTGAGCATCAGATACAAGTTCATCAGAATGATCTTCCACCTAGACGTAGTGGGAGGGTTGTACGACAACCTGATCGCTATCTAGAAGTTGGAGAGGCATAATTTGTCGCATCCAGCGATGGTATATATGATCTATTGAGATATCATAGTGCAATTGATGATTCTGATAAAGAGGAATGACTCAAATCCATGAACCTAGAGATAGAGTCTATGTACTCCAACTCAGTCTGGGAACTTGTAGACCAATCTGATGGGGTGAAACCCATAGGTTGCAAATGGATCTACAAGAGGAAGAGGGGAACCGATAGGAAGGTACAAATCTTCAAGGCTAGGATAGTGGCCAAAGGTTATACCCAGAAAGAGGGAGTTGAATATGAGGAAACTTTCTTATTAGTAGCCATGCTCATATCTATCCGCACTCTTTTGTCCATTACCGCATATTATGACTATGAGATTTGGCAAATGGATGTCAAGACTACATTCTTGAATGACAATCTTGATGAGAGTATCTATATGATACAACCAGAGGGTTTATAGCCCAAGGTCAAGAGCAAAAGGTTTTCAAGCTGCAAAGGTCCATTTATAGACTTAAGCAGACATCTCGATCTTGGAATATAAGATTTGATACCACGACCAAGTCTTATGACTTTGAGCAGATTGTTGATACCCTTGTGTATACAAGCGCGTCATTGACATGAAGATGGTTTTTCTTATTTTATACATCGATGATATTTTACTTATTGGGAATGATGTAAAGATATTATCGAATGTGAAAATCTGGCTAGCTAACCAATTCCAAATGAAAGATTTGGGAGATGTCAGTTATGTTCTTGTGATTCAGATACTTCGAGATAGTAAGAAATGACTGTTAGCTATGTCTCAAGCATCCTATATCGACAAGATCCTTGTACGATTTGGGATGCAGAATTCTAAGAAAGGAAATTTTCCTTATCGACATGGAATTATCTTATCAAATGAACAATCTCCTAAGACACCTTAAGCTGTTGAGGATATGAGACATATCCCATATGCCTCAGTAGCTGGTAGTCTCATGTATCCTATGTTATGCATGAGACCAGACATCTATTTTGTAGTGGGAGTAGTCAGTAGGTTTCAGTCTAACCCAGGATTGGATCATTGGGTGGATGTGAAACACATTCTCAAGTATCTTAAGAGAATGAGAGATTATATACTTGTATATTCCAATGAGGATATGATCCTAAAGGGATATACAAACTCTGATTTTCAGACGGATGTCGATTCTAGGAAATCAACATCTAGATCAGTGTTTACCCTAGATGGTGGGCGATAGTATGACAGAGTATAAATCAATCTTGCATTGCTGACTCCACCATGGAGGCTGAGTATGTGGTAGCTTTTGAAACAGCTAAGGAAGTAGTATGGCTCTGTAGATTCTTAGGAAATCTGTAAGTTGTTCCAGATATGGATAAACCACTCACACTTTATTGTGATAATAGTGGTGCAGTGGCAAATTCAAAAGAACCAAGAAGCCATAAGAGGGGAAAGCATATAGAGAGGAAATATCATCTCATATGGGAGATAGTGCAAATATGAGACGATTCTGTCACAATGATTGCATCTGCAGAGAACCTGGCTAATCCGTTTACAAAGACCTTGTCGGTTAAAGTGTTTGAAGGTCACCTATATGGTCTAGGATTACGTGACATGTCCCATTTTCTCTAGTGCAAGTGGGAGATTATTGAGATATATGCCCTAGAGCTTCATGTAATGAAAACAATTTTATATGTTTTGAAATAAAATGATGCATTATTCATTTATCAAAATGTTTGTTTAAATTTGGCATATTGTAAATTATCTTCATTACCATAAGTTACACATGTACCTTCAGACTTAATGTATGAGTGTCATACACATTACCCTAGGTTACACATGTACCTTCATACTTAGTGAATGAGTGTCATACACAAGAGGATTTAAGTCTGAAGTTGGTAATCTAAAATAGTCCATAGAGAGCAAACAAATCGGGTACTTTATTTGTGGTTTATCTATAGCTGCGGTCCATTCTATAATTGTATGACGACCATGATCCGAGATCGTCCATGTGGAGACATGAGATTGAATGCATCTTGTATGATGTGATCATATAAGACTGGACCCAGATAGAAATGACTTTCTTATAATATCCATTAAATAAAGAAATTAATTTCCATATACTAGATGGTCATATGTGGATTGATCTTAATCCTGAGTGTACTACGAACTCCTGCATGGCAGGCTATGTCCTTTGATTTATAAAGGTGAGGTTGGTGTAGCAATCCCAACTAACAGCTATGTATTTTGGGGAAATGGTCTGGTGTGTAGCTGGGAATATTTTACATAAATATGAAGTTCACTCCTTCTTGCGAGAAGTAGATGAGTATCTTCTTTAAGGGTTGATTTGTCACTTGAACGGTTAGAGCACTCAAGTCTTGCTATTACGAATAGAAAGATTAAAATTCATAATGGTTATGAATAAATCGTTTATTAGAGCATCAATGATACTTAAGGTAAAAATAATTAGAGGGGTATAACGGATATTATGATCCGACTCTAATTACGAGATACTCGTGAAGGGTCAATTCGTATGTAGTGACTATATCGATGGACACTGACTTGGTTCGGCTTAATATACCATCTGCGGCAACGAGAGTGCAGCTTCGGGTTTTTAGAGGAATAATCCAGAGTTAATAATTCAGAATATTTAATTAAGAGCTTAATTAATATTTTAAGATTATTAGAGCTCGGAACCGTAGGTCCATTTGGTCCCCGTGCTAGCTCGATATACTATACTGGATTTAGTATAATTGGATAGTCCGATTATATACTCACATATGTATAAATATTATTAATATGATTAATAATATTTTGTCACACTTGAAACTATATGTTAAAAATTTAATATATGGTTTTATTAAATATATGATATTCAAACACATGTTATTAAATTATATAGATATAATTTAATGAAAGGTTAAATTAGTAATTTCAAAATTTTGGGTTTTGGAAACCCTTGGATTTAATTTGGAAGTTATAATTTTTAAAAAGGCATTTAACCTTCTTGTTTTATAGCATCCTTTCCATTATGGAAAGTAAATATATACAAAATTTTTGCATTTACACATGTGTTGGTCGATTTTTATATGGAGGAAAAGGAAGGTATTTCCTTTGTTTTGGAAACAAATAAACCTAAGTATAAAAGAAAAAAATATTTTTCCTTTTTACTAAGGGAATTCATTTTGTAACCCTAGCCTCCATCTTCTTCTTCTTCTTCATTCTCTCTCAAAAGTTGAGATAAACAAAAGGAAAGAACAAGAAGTAAACAAAATCAAATTACAAGTGTGATTTCATCTCTAAAATATTTAGGGATTTAATAATATGAGTATAGCCCACACTAGTTTCCGTTGGTAATGAGATATAGCTCGGAAGACTTTGTGGTGTCGAACAAATAATTATCTTCATCTTTTTCTTGTTTGGTACCCGACAGTGAGGCTTATTTTTGCTCACTGCCGTCCATTACTTGGTAAAACGAAACTCGATTTGGTTTCGTTTTAATCCATAATTTTTGGGGAACATATAAGGATGTTTTGGGGCTGTGTTAGGGCTGTTTTCAAGTGAAAAATCAGAACTGAAACACAGCCACTGTCCACGCATTTCAGGGACTGTTTGGGCAGTGCACTGGGCGCGAATCGGGTCCAAAATAGTCCATTTTTTATGTGGCTGTTCGGGACTGTTCGGGGACTGTTTCGGGGTTGGAATTTTGTCTACAACAGAAGAAAAATTTTAGTGGTGGTACTGGTTACATTCGACTAGTAAAAGGGAAGGGTTGAAAATTTTTTCAAGTCCGATCCGTATGTCTACGTCATTTCCGCTATGCAAGGAAAACGTTTCCTACAGAATCATGCGATGCATTTGTGTTACGTGATGTGTGCACATATGTGTATGTTTAATTGGTTGATAATTTGGTGTTGTTGTAGCCGGGCTGGTTAGGAATTCGTTCGGACGATTTTCATCTCATATTTATTCTAAAATAAGTAATAAGTCACGTACGAGCATTGTATGTGCAAGCCAGCTCATATGTATGTATTGTTTTGGTTGTTGTTCTTTTGTTTTGACGATCCTAGTTAATGGTTTATACATTGTGTGATGTTGTAGCATGATTTGTGTATTGGGATGTTTTGATTTCAAAAAGGTTGGAATTCTGTTGCTTTGGCCAAAATGATGAGAGGCCTTGTGTCTGTGTTTTTTAGTGACAATACAAGTGTGTAAGTGGAGGAGTGATGAAATGTGTTCTAGTGTGCGAAAAGTGATTAAAATATTCAATTTTGTATGTGTTGAGTTGTATTAAAATGTGATGAAAAGCTTCTAAGTTGCAAATGTGATGTCTTAGATGAATCTATGTACATGATGAGAGGGTTGAGATTCTTTTGAATTTTGATGAAGAATGATTGTGATTCATTTATTTAGAGATGTTTTAGCATGAGTTTATTGTAATGTGAGATGAAAACTTCAAGTTGTAATAATAAAGCCTCTCGGCTAAATTCTGTTGGACATTATGACCCATAGCGTCACTGTTTTGTAAATTATATTGTATTATTGTACAAAATTAACTATGTGATAATGAAATTGCCCTTTTGCCGTTTTGTAAAATTATTTACTTTGATTTATTAATGGAAAAAGTCCATATGATTAGTTCCGTATTGAGATGATATGAGACAATATCAATATAAAAGGTTTAATCATTAAATATCCCTAGTCGGAGTGTTATCGAGATCGGACATCGATAATGCGGAATAGACTAGTATTGCACTTGTGCGAGTTGTGATGGCACAACGGCATAGTTCTCATATATTTAAGTATTGGATACTTATGCAAGTGCGATAGGAGGTTGTGTTTTACCGATGGTACCGAAAACAGCTTCGCTCTGGATAGACCCCGCGGAATCCCATTGGTAGTATGTCTGCGTGTCTATGGGAGGCCGCATCAGGGTAGGTGTATATGGTCTTAACCTGAGACTTACATCGCTAGTACTTGCGACAATCGGTAAACTTTGGTTTTGGTGGTTCAGGGCTTTAACCGGTTCTGTGTACGCCTCTTCTGGGTTTATCGAGAATCGTAGTGTACTGGATGTGATGTCAAGATGGAAGTATCACTTCAGACATATGGAGATGATGATCACGCAGGATACAGAACTAGTCCTCTATAAAAGGTTGCAACCGTCGGGACAATATGACCAGGTCAGGATTGTCCGATTTAAAGAGACTAGTTGTTTGATATCCGATATATGTTTCGTACGGGGCATACACATCTCCAGCCCCAGGCCTAACATGTGATCGTCCGATACTGGATCAGTATACGCGATACTACGGTATACTACGCTTGATAAAGATCTTATATTCCAGTAAGAATATTTCTGGAGAATTGGGTAGGCATGGCGCTTTGCTAGAAGCCAACCTGGTCTTGTGAATCGGTAAAGACGTAGTACGAGGTACGTACGTGTTTGGATTATCCAACGACCGTATTTACTGCCAACATATCCGGAGATCTCTTGGGTCGCTTCCTGAAGATTCACCTATGACGTTTGATTCGAACCTTATTAATCTTGGATTAATTGCGGAGAAACTTTATCTTGGATAAAATGCCTTATTAGGAGAGAGAGAGAGATCGATTAATTTGGAATTAATCGATAAAATAATATATTCGATATATTATTAAACGAAATTAGATTTCGACGCGAAATTAAAATCGGATTTTAATTCGGGCAAACGAATTAATTTAGAATTAATTCATTAGCGAACTGAATAGTAATTTCGCAAGGCGTAATATTTAATTCACGTCGCGACGGAAATTCGTTAATTCGGAATTAACGAAACCGAGCCCGAAAGTGCTTGCGGACACATTCGTATTTTGAATCGAGTGATATCCGCAAATCACATCGCGATATCTCATTACTTAATACGAATAGATGGTGAATGTATCTAGTCACCTTTGAGGGATGATACATTGTCTCTAATCTCAAAGTGTGGTAATGATGGCAAATGATGGATTTCATTTTGGAGGGAAAGCCATGCATGGTTTTGAAGGATTTTTTGCATTAAAAAATTCTTTTGGTATTAGATATCATATCACTTTTCATTTCTTTTGTGTCTCACGGTTTTGGCATGCAAAAAGTGAAAAAAGAAAAGTGAAACACTCTCCTCTTCCCTCTCCCTTTGCTCACGCCGTGAGCTTCAAGAACACAAGGCAGAAAATTGTTTTCTCATTCTCCATTTTTGCTAGCACAAGCAAGGATCAAAAGAGGTGATAGGGAAACAACCTTGGAGCTTGGAACACTTGAAGATTTGAAGCTTCTCTCCATCTTCTTGCTTGGCCGAAACTACTACCTTGGAGGCTCAATGATCCACTTCACCATTTTCGTCACATAGCTTTGTAAGTATGTTTCCGCCATCCTTCAAGCTTTGCATGTATGTTTATTGTATTTCTATTGCTTAATCTTTCCTTGGGACTAATTATAGAAACCAACAATGGTATCAGAGCGCGGGGTTTAAGCATGAAATACGTTAGGGTTAATTTGGGGAAAAATTGATTGAAGCATGTTCTTGTGGAATTGGATGCTAAAGTATGCTTATATTTATGTTATTTGATATATTACATGATCAATGTTAACAAAAATGCATTGGATGATTTTTTCCCCAAAATGTTGTCTTGGCCGAATGTGGAGGTGCTTCCATTGGATTGGAATTTTTCATGCATGAGCTTATTTGATGACTTGAGCATGATTACAAGTATGATATTTAATATAATACATGATTGATTTTGAGAAAAATGTATTGGATATTTTTTCCCCAAAATTGATGCATTGGCCGAATGTGAGGCACTTCCATTAAGTTGAATTTTTGCATGCACAAGTTCATTGGATGATTTGAGTGTGCTTAAATGTTTTTGTAATATGAATTAATACATGTTCAATTTTGAGAAAAATACATTGGATGATTTTTTCCCTAAAGTTGATACTTGACCGAAAATTGAGGTCTTTTCACTATTATTGAATTTTTGCTTTCAAGTTCATTGGATGACTTAAAATCTATATGTATGTTAGATTAGTGATTCAATTAGATTGAAAAATAAATTGAACCGCAAAAATCTCTCTTGGCCGAATACAACATGACATGTTAAAGGACTTGATTTTTGTTCAAATAAATGTTAGACAAGTGTTTTGAACAATTGATGAATAATAAATTAAATTGGTATTTTTGAAATATTTGATTTAATGAATTAATCATGCAATTACACTTTAATCGATTGAATTTTAAAATTTGGAATATTAAAATTTAATTAATGGGCTTTTATGTTTAATTGGGCCTTATGGGCTTGAAATTGATTTTATGGCACTTAAGGGTGATTCCTTATTTGGGCTTGGTAATTGGGTTTGACCCATATTGACCAAAGCCCAAGCCTTTATAAATCAATTGAAAGCCCATCGGACTTTAATTAAACACACATTGGATGTTAGTTGGGCTTGGAGACCCAATTTGATAAGATTTAGAATCTAACCTTTAAAAGCACATTAAAAGTGTAAACATTTAATTTGGAATTAAATAAATTGAATTAATATTGAATACGGCTTAAATTGGATTTAACGAGTAGTAGTTCAATAATTCATGAATTCGTACCTTATGTACTTATTCTCAAACGAGTTGGACTCGCGCAAAATCAAACCGTTGATTGAACATTGGATGATCATTTAAATAAAGACTAATTAATTGGATTTGATTGGTTGTATAGCATGTCTTGAATGAATATACATGTATGTGATGAATGAATAGTGTATAGCGGATGGATATTAGAAGGGAAAGGGTAATTTTAGAAATTATTGTAAATTTAGAATTTATAAATTGGACATGCGTGTCCAGCCTTATCTCTTTTATCTCTTTGTATTCTCCTCTCACCTAATTCCCCTCAATGTAAATGAGGTTTCTCTTGTTGTATTATGTAATTAGGTAGAAGTAGTATATTGCTAGCGGGGAGTGGAAAGAGAGTGATTTGTTCTAGGAACAAATTGTTTTATATATCCATCCGTATATCACTATTAATTTATTTTATGCACTTTATGATGTTTTAGAAGCATGCTTAAGGGTGTATGATGATGAGACCTAACAAAGATAATAAATTGATTGCAATTTACGCATAAAACCCTCAATTATATTAAGCAATTATCCTTCCATTGAATGATTCTTGTTCAAGATCCAAAATTGGCATTGGTTTGTGGCCAAAGTCAAGACCTTTGTCAATTGAGGATGTACTTGAATCATGAAAGTTTTGTTCCATATCGGTGTCTTGTCCAAGTTGTGATTTGTTGGCCAAAGTCAAGATCACTTCTTGTCCAACGACATTGATTACGAAACTTTCCTTGTCAATGGGTCTCGCTTAACCGGAATCATTAGGTTTGTTGTGCCAAAGCCAAGGCCTAGATGGTTCGGAGGATATGGTTAGGAAAATGTATTAGATACATTGGCATACATATGTTTTGGACTTGGATGTCCACCTAACCAGATCTAGGAATTGGATGAGATCCAATTGATCTTTGAGATCTACCTAGTTAAATAGCATACAATTTGTTGGCCAAAGTCAAGGTTGTGTGTTATTTAACGGGATCCTAGCCCACTAGGAAATAGGATTTCCCGAGTTCTCAACAGAGGGTTAGAGACTTGATAAAAATAGTGGGAGGCTAGTATTGAATTTGCAATTTCATTCAGATACTTAGCCCTACGCGTCTTTCAAAATTATTTCGTTTAATTAATTAAAATTAGTTGGACTAATTCATTGTTATTTTTTTGTAACAGTTTGACTGTACCCATTTTATCGTTAACTAGATAGTTGGACTATCGTAGTTAAGATGGCTAGCAAGGTAAATGTCCGAGACATCATCATGGGTGACAATGTCTTTAAGGGGACAAACTTCGCTGATTGGGAAATGAACCTAAGGATAGTCCTTGGGGCTGAGAGGATGCTGTATACTATACAAACACCTCTCCCGCCTAAGCCCACTGACCCACTTGAGCTGGAGTTATGGAAAACTCACAGTAATGATTGTGACACAGCTCAGGCTATTATGTTAGCTTCTATGACTCAACACTTTCGTCGCCAGAATAGGGACTTGGATCCTTATGATATGATGGCTAGACTTCGAGATCTCCACCGCTCCAACAAGCGGATGGAAAGGTATGAGTTGATGAAGAAACTCTTCCGCGCCCGAATGACTGAAGGCGCATCAGTTGAGGCCCATGGGGCTCAAATGATCGCCGATATTGATGAGTTGGCCAATATAGGAATAGTCTTGAAGGCTGAGCTGACCATAGATTTGATCTTACAGTCACTTCCTGATACTTGGAGACAAATCATAATCAACTATAAGTTGATGGATACTGATGACACTCTTGGAGAGCTGTTATCCATTTTAAAGGAGTCTGAAAAAGAACTCCAAAAAGGGGGCAAGCGCGAGGCGCACTTTACATCGACCTCTCAGAGGCCAAAGGCTGGGCCCAAAGCTACTGGAGGGGTGAGGAAGAAGAAACATAAGAAAAAGGGTAAAGGCAAGTCAACAAAAGCTTCTGGGAAGCCAAGGGACAAATCTCAAGATGTCTGCCTCAACTGCGGCAAGAAGGGTCACTGGAAACGTGACTGCCGAATGGGCAAAGGACACAAGGAGGATATCAAGGCAGGCAAGGCACTAGCCTCTGGTATGTTTGTTATTGAGATAAATATGACTACTTCTAGTTTTAAAAATTGGATTTTTGATTCTAGTTGTGCTGCTCATATTTGTACTGATTTGCAGGATCTGCAGGATAGCAGGATGCTGACTTCAGGGGAGATTGACCTACGAGTCGGAAACGGAACTCCAGTTGCTGTTTTGGCTGTAGGGACCTTTTGTTTTGGAATTGCCCTCGGGGCATATGCTTAAACTTTTGATCTGTTATTATATACCTAGTTTGACTAGGAATATCATATCTGTATCTTTGTTAACCCAGCATGGGTACACTTTTGTATTTAGAAACACTCGTGTTATTTATATAAAAATGATGCAGAAATTTGCACTGCTATAGCAAATAATGGCCTTTATATTTTGAATATAAATGAATCTCCTAAAATAACAAACAAAAGGCTCAAAAGGAGTAATCTAAAAGATGAAGCTTACATGTGGCATTGTGTCTAGGACACATAAACAAGACTCGCATATCCACACTTTCGAAGATGGTGGGTACTTGGACGGATTTGATCTTAATTCATATGATGTCTGCGAATCTTGTCTTTTAGGCAAAATGCCTAAATCACCTTTTAGTGGTAAAGGTGAACGTACCACAGAACTGTTACCCTTGTTCATAGTGACGTATGTGGGCCCATGTCTAGCCAGGCTAGAGGTGGATATCATTACTTCGTAACCTTTACGGATGATGCATCTCGTTATGGTTATGTGTATCTAATGAGACAAAGTCGGAAAATTTTGAGAAATTCAAAGAGTTTCGACACGAAGTAGAAAAACAAACAGGTAAGAGTATTAAGACATTGCGGTCGGACCGTGGTGGCGAATACTTAAGTTATGAGTTTCAAGATTACTTGAAAGAAAATGGTATTCTTTCACAGTGGACTCCTCCTGGAACACCACAATTAAATGGTGTGTCTGAACGGAGAAACCGTACCTTGTTAGACATGGTAAGGTCGATGATGAGTCAAACTGAGCTACCAATATCCTTCTGGGGATACGCATTAACCAGTGCGGTACTTATTTTGAATAAGATTCCGTCAAAGTCTGTTGAACAGACTCCATATGAGAAATGGACAGGAAGGAAACCAGGTTTCTCTTTCCTGAAGATTTGGGGATGCTGGGCATATGTTAAACGTTTGGAAGGTACCAAACTAGAAACCAAATCAGATAAATGCCTTTTCGTGGGATATCCTAAGGAAACCAAAGGATATTACTTCTATCACCCACAAGAGAACAAAGTGTTTGTTGCTCTACATGCATTTTTCCTTGAGAAGGAATTCCTAGATGCAGTGATAAGTGGGAGGAAAGTGGAGCTCGATGAAAATCGTAGTGATACTGTTCCTGGCAATGAATCAACGACGGAACATAAACAGACCATCCAGGATGAGTCTGTACCACAATCTTCAGATACACAAGGACCGCGTAGGTCGGAGAGAGTCAGGAAGATACCTGATAGGTATGGGTTCCTGATCTCGCCTCATGTAGATATTAATCTCATTGAGGATAATGAACCGACCACGTATGAGGAAGCAATACAGAATATTGATTCCGCTTTATGGCAAGATGCCATGAAGTCCGAGATGGATTCCATGTATGCCAACCAAGTTTGGACACTGGTTGATGCACCAGAAGGCGTAAGGCCTATTGGATGCAGATGGATCTTCAAGAAGAAGACCGACATGGATGGCAACGTTCACACGTACAAAGCTAGGCTTGTAACAAAGGGGTATCGTCAACAATATGGTATTGATTATGACGAAACTTTCTCACCCGTTGCCATGATTAAATCCATTCGGATAATACTTGCAATAGCTGCATATTTCGATTACGAGATATGGCAGATGGACGTTAAAACCGCTTTCCTTAACGGAAACCTTTTGGAGGATGTTTATATGCAACAACCTGACGGTTTTATCGTACCTAGACTTGTAAACAAGGTTTGTAAGTTAAATCGATCCATTTATGGATTGAAGCAAGCATCACGGTCATGGAATCAGCGTTTTGATGAGATCATAAAAGAATATGATTTCGTACAAAACGATGATGACCCTTGTGTATACAAGAAGGTTAGTGGGTGAGCACTGACTTTTATTGTCCTTTATGTCGATGACGTATTGCTAATAGGCAATGACATTCCCATGCTAACGTCGGTGAAAGCTTGGCTTTCATTAAAATTCTCCATGAAAGATCTGGGAGAAGCAGCCTTTATTCTGGGAATAAAGATCTACCGAGATAGATCTAGAAAACTGCTTGGACTCTCCCAAAGTACATATATTGACAAAGTGTTGAAGCGATTCAACATGGATCAATCCAAGAAGGGATTGATGCCAATGTCACGTGGTATCCTTCTGTCTAAGGACTTGTGTCCTAAAACTAAAGAAGAGAGAGATAACATGAGTCGGATACCGTTCGCCTCAGCAATCGGATCGATCATGTATGCCATGATATGTACACGACCTGATGTGTCATATGCTTTGAGCATGTGCAGTCGCTATCAGGCCGATCCATGTGAAGGTCACTGGGTGGCTGTTAAGAATATCCTTAAGTATCTTAGACGAACCAATGATGCTTTCTTAATTATGGAGGTGGAGAACTTGAGGTGTCTGGGTACACCGACGCAAGTTTCCAAACCGACAAAGACGACTTCAAGTCGCAATCCGGGTAAATTTTTTGTTTGAATAACGGAGCAGTGAGCTGGAAATCTTCCAAGCAAGATACTGTTGCCGATTCAACAACTGAAGCGGAGTATATTGCTGCATCGGAAGCAGCAAAGGAGGCAGTTTGGATCTGAAGATTCCTAATCGGATTAGGAGTAGTTCCGTTAGCTGCTGAGCCCGTACCATTGTATTGTGACAATAACGGGGCTATAGCACAAGCTAAGGAACCAAGGTCTCATCAACGATCCAAGCATGTTCTTCGGCGTTACCATCTGATTCGGGAGATATACATCGTGGCGATGTAAAAGTCGAGAAGGTCGCATCGGATGACAACATTGCAGATCCGCTGACGAAGGCTGTTCTTCAGCAAGTGTTTGAACGACATGTATATAGTTCAGGTATTAGATGCTTGAGTGACTGGCTATAGGCCAAGTGGGAGATTGTTGGACATTATGACCCATAGCGTCACTGTTTTGTAAATGATATTGTATTATTGTACAAAATTAACTATGTGATAATGAAATTGCCCTTTTGCCGTTTTGTAAAATTATTTACTTTGATTTATTAATGGCAAAAGTCCATATGATTAGTTCCGTATTGAGATGATATGAGACAGTATCAATATAAAAGGTTTAATCATTAAATATCCCTAGTCGGAGTGTTATCGAGATCGGACATCGATAATGCGGAATAGACTAGTATTGCACTTGTGCGAGTTGTGATGGCACAACGACATAGTTCTCATATATTTAAGTATTGGATACTTATGCAAGTGCGATAGGAGGTTGTGTTTTACCGATGGTACCGAAAACAGCTTCGCTCTGGATAGACCCCGCGGAATCCCATTGGTAGTATTTCTGCGTGTCAATGGGAGGCCGCATCAGGGTAGGTGTATATGGTCTTAACCTGAGACTTACATCGCTAGTACTTGCGACAATCGGTAAACTTTGGTTTTTGTGGTTCAGGGCTTTAACCGGTTCTGTGTACGCCTCTTCTGGGTTTATCGAGAATCGTAGTGTACTGGATGTGATGTCAAGATGGAAGTATCACTTCAGACATATGGAGATGATGATCACGCAGGATACAGAACTAGTCCTCTATAAAAGGTTGCAACCGTCGGGACAATATGACCAGGTCAGGATTGTCCGATTTAAAGAGACTAGTTGTTTGATATCCGATATATGTTTCGTACGGGGCATACACATCTCCAGCCCCAGGCCTAACATGTGATCGTCCGATACTGGATCAGTATACGCGATACTACGATATACTACGCTTGATAAAGATCTTATATTCCAGTAAGAATATTTCTGGAGAATTGGGTAGGCATGGCGCTTTGCTAGAAGCCAACCTGGTCTTGTGAATCGGTAAAGACGTAGTACGAGGTACGTACGTGTTTGGATTATCCAACGACCGTATTTACTGCCAACATATCCGGAGATCTCTTGGGTCGCTTCCTGAAGATTCACCTATGACGTTTGATTCGAACCTTATTAATCTTGGATTAATTGCGGAGAACTTTATCTTGGATAAAATGCCTTATTAGGAGAGAGAGAGAGATCGATTAATTTGGAATTAATCGATAAAATAATATATTCGATATATTATTAAACGAAATTAGATTTCGACGCGAAATTAAAATCGGATTTTAATTCGGGCAAACGAATTAATTTAGAATTAATTCATTAGCGAACTGAATAGTAATTTCGCAAGGCGTAATATTTAATTCACGTCGCGACGGAAATTCGTTAATTCGGAATTAACGAAACCGAGCCCGAAAGTGCTTGCTGACACATTCGTATTTTGAATCGAGTGATATCCGCAAATCACATCGCGATATCTCATTACTTAATACGAATAGATGGTGAATGTATCTAGTCACCTTTGAGGGATGATACATTGTCTCTAATCTCAAAGTGTGGTAATGATGGCAAATGATGGATTTCATTTTGGAGGGAAAGCCATGCACGGTTTTGAAGGATTTTTTGCATTAAAAAATTCTTTTGGTATTAGATATCATATCACTTTTCATTTCTTTTGTGTCTCACGGTTTTGGCATGAAAAAGTGAACAAAGAAAAGTGAAACACTCTCCTCTTCCCTCTCCCTTTGCTCACGCCGTGAGCTTCAAGAACACAAGGCAGAAAATTGTTTTCTCATTCTCCATTTTTGCTAGCACAAGCAAGGATCAAAAGAGGTGATAGGGAAACAACCTTGGAGCTTGGAACACTTGAAGATTTGAAGCTTCTCTCCATCTTCTTGCTTGGCCGAAACTACTACCTTGGAGGCTCAAGGATCCACTTCACCATTTTCGTCACATAGCTTTGTAAGTATGTTTCCGCCATCCTTCAAGCTTTGCATGTATGTTTATTGTATTTCTATTGCTTAATCTTTCCTTGGGACTAATTATAGAAACCAACAGGGGGGCTGTTTTTGGGGAGTGTTTCGGTTGCTAGAGAGAGAGGAGGAGAAGAGAAAATTCTTTGTTACTTGTTGTTTTGGGCTTGTGGTGTTGGGAGTTTTTTTTTTGTGTGACTGTGCTAGGGGAGTGTAAGGGTTGGATTTGTGTTTCTTTTATAGGCAAAGGCTAGGGTTTCTCTTGTGTGAATAGGAAATGAATCAATGTAATCATGAGTGGTATCTCCTAATTAGTGTCTCACATGGAAAATATCTAGTTAATTAGGGACATGATTTGGCTTAATTAGGAAGATCATATATTTGATTTGTTTTATTTAGGTATGTGGATTATTTAATTTAGGGAGGATATTATTTTAATTTGTGACATGTGTTTTAAATGTTTTAATTATTTTTGGGTGGGTTTTGGTGGGCTAATTGGGCTTGGGTTGTGAGGCTAGCAACAAAACCAGAAGTATCGACACCATTCGAACGCCGATTCGAACGCTACATGATTGCCCGCAATCTGCTTGATGTTCGAACGTGTTCACGAATGTAGCACGAATGAAAGCAGTGAACATGTGAATTGAATCCGATGACATACTTATTCTGAATTTCCCATTCCGACGTCCGTTTCCCGCGACTTCTGTGACTTAAAAGGTAGTGTCTCCAAATGAGACTCATCATAGGGACTTACATGCAAAATGCAGTGCCTACAGTCGCCCCCACTTTGATGGGACTTGTACAGTGTGTGACAATGACAATCCTATCAAAGTTATGCAATGTATTTTTACTTACCTGGCTCGCCAGCTGCCACCTGACTTACCTGCTGCTTCGAGCTGAGTTGATGACGCAGTGGACCTCGATCCTGGGACGCATCCCAATAACTGTAATCAACGATGGGGGCCTTGACCCTTAGACGCATCCCAATACTGCTGATAATGTGGGTCACAACCCTGTGACGCATCCCCAAAACTGATGATGCATGGGGCCAATGACCCTGGGACGCATCCCGTTAACTGCAACCGACAACAGGGGCCTCGACCCTGGGATGCATCCCAATACCGCTGAAAATGTGGGTCACGACCCTGGGACGCATCCCCAAAACTACTGATGACGTGGGTCACGACCCTGAGACGCATCCCCAAAACTGTTGATACTGATGTGGGTCACGACCCTGGGACGCATCCCCAAAACTGCTGATGATACTGATGTGGGTCACGACCCTGGGACTCATCCCCAAAACTGCTGATGATACTGATATGGGTCACGACCCTGGGACTCATCCCCAAAACTGTTGATGATACTGATGTGGGTCACGACCCTGGGACTCATCCCCAAAACTACTGATGATACTGATGTGGGTCACGACCCTGAGACTCATCCCCAAAACTGCTGATGATGATGTGGGCCTCGCCCCCAGAGTGCCATACCTGGCAAGACTGATACTGATAATGATGTGGGCCTCGCCCCCAGAGTGCCATACCCGGCAAGACTGATACTGATGCTAATGTGGGTGACGACCCTAGGACTCACCCCGGAAACTGATGCTGATGTGGGTCACGACCCTAGGACTCATCCCCAAAACCGATGCTGATATGGGTCTCGCCCCAAGCTGATACCGATTCATTCTTGAAACTGATGACACTGTACTGTTGTTGCTTCTGGTTGGCTTGCCTTTGCCGCTTTCTCTTTTTTCTTCTTTGAAACCTGTTGTTACAAAACAGAACAAACATAAAAAGGAATGCAGAATACGTTACATGTATGTATGCATGCATGAATGAGTTTCCTATCCCGTTGGGTTAGGTCTTCTGCTAGGTCTTCTTTTTCTCAAGCGAAGTACTGTTTCAATCTGTCCACGTTGATCGGCTCGGTGAACTCGTTCCCTTCCAAATCTGACAGTCTCACTGCCCCATTTCCCATTACTTTCTGCACTATGTAGGGTCCTTCCCAGTTGGGTCTGAACTTTCCTCTTGGGTCCGTCGTCGACGGTCTTGACTGCTTAAGTACCAAATCACCCTTTCTGATCTTAGTAGGATGCACCTTCTTATTGAATGCCCAGGCTAGTCTCTTCTGATATATCTGCATGTGATACAATGACTTCATTCTCTTCTCATCCAGTAGTGCTAACTGTTCAAACCTCGGCGAGGTCCATTCTTGTTCAGGAAACTTTGTTTCTGCTAATACCCGCATGGACTGTATCTCAACTTCCACTGGCAGTACTGCTTCCATTCCGTAGACTAAAGAGTAAGGCGTGGCTCCTGTCGCCATTCTCACTGATGTTCTGTACCCCCACAGGGCATACGATAGTTTGTTAGCCCAATCTTTGCAGTTCTCTGTCATCTTGGCTAATATCTTCTTTACTGTCTTATTGGCTGCCTCAACCGCCCCATTTGCCTGCGGTCTGTAAGGTGATGACTTGTGATGTCCAATCCCAAATATCTGTAGCATTGCCTTCGTTTCCCCTTGAAACTGAACTCCGTTATCTGTCAGTACATGATGCGGCATCCTATACCGATATACGATGTTCCGAGCTATGAACTTTGCCATCTGCTTTGCTGTAACATTACGAAATGACTCGGCTTCCACCCATTTTGAGAAGTAGTCCACTGCCACTACTATGAAGCGATGCCCATTCGATGCATTCGGTTGAATCTCTCCGATCATATCAATTCCCCATGCTGAAAATGGCCATGGCTGTGATAGCCCGTGCAACTCCGTGTGCGGAAGATGGTTCAAATTACCGTGTGCTTGATAATCATGACAATGTTTTACTAGCTGTCTCCATGGTCAACCAGTAGAAACCTTGTCTTACAATCTTGCGAGACAAATTCAACCCATTCATGTGCGGTCTTCATACCCAGACATGTATTTCTTCCATTACCTTATGAGCCTCTTCTTTTCTCAAACACTTCAGCTGAATACCATATGCTTGCCTCTTGTACAGTTCCCATTTCAAAATCACATACTGAGAAGCTAACTTCTGAATAGCTACCTTGTCTTTTCTGCTTGCTCCCTCCGGGAGTTCCCCGTGTTCCAGATTCCTCTAAATGTCATGATACCAAGGTTTACCATCGTCGATCTCCACTTCCAAAACTCTTTCTATCTCATAAACAAGTTTGTTTGCTGTTGTCAGTACTAATGGTCTCATCACTAACTTCTCTGGATTTTCCCAAGTCGCTGCAAGTGTAGCTAATGCGTCTACCATTTGATTCTCTTCTCGCGGCAAGTGCTGAAACTTACAATCAGGGATAGCCCGTGCCAACTTTCTGAGGTGAAAAAGGTAAGGTTTCAACAGTTCTTCCTTCAATTCCCATTCTCATTGTATCTGTCGGACTACCAACATCGAATCTCCGTAGAACTCCACGCTCTCAGCCTTCAAGGCTATCAGTGTAGTCAATCCGAAAGCACATGCTTCATACTCGGCCATGTTGTTAGTTACTCCGAACCTCAATCTCTTGGCCATGGGCAAGGTTTCTCCTTCAGGGGTTACTATCACAATCCCAATTCCGGCTCCTTTGCAATTCACTACTCCGTCGAAATACATCTTCCATCTTTGAACTGTTATTGCTTGGATCTCTTCATCTGGGAATTCAAACTTGTACTGACCCCCTTCAATAGGTTGCAATGCCTGGAACTCTGCTACGGCTCGCCCTTTGATTACCTTGGAGGTGAGATACTCAATGTCAAACTCTGTCAGCAACACTAACCATCTTCCCAACTTCCCCACTAGCGAAGGTATTGAATGCGGATACTTCAAAGTATTCTCTTTGGCTACCACTTGGATCTTGTAAGACTGGAAGTAATGCCGTAGTTTTCTGGACGCCCATACCACTGCCAAACAGATCTTCTCTACTTCTTGATAACGGGCATCATACGGAAGCATCTTCTTACTGAGATAGTAGACTGCAAGCTCTACCCCTGTCTCATCTGCCTGTACCATCATTGCCCCCACTGCTTCTGATTCTATGGCCAAATACAATATCAAGGGTCTGCCCGGTCTCGGAGGTTTCAATACAGGAGGCTTTACCAAGTATTCTCTGATCTTGTTGAAGGCTGCTTGACATTGCTCATTCCATTTCACTAGCTGGTCTTTTCTCAGCAATTTGAAGATAGGCTCACACACTGATGTCAACTTGGCGATGAACCGACTGATGTACTGAATTTTCCCAAGGAATGCTCTGATTTCTTTCTCTATCTTCAGTGCTGGCATCTCTGTAATTTCTTTGATCTTCTCAGAATCTACCTCTATTCCTCCCATTCCCACTGTATGTCCCAGCAACTTTCCTGATGTTACCCCAAACACACATTTCTTGGGATTCAGCCGCAAGTTGTATTTGTCAACTCTCTGAATGAACTTCTCTAGTGCTTCTATATGCCCAATTATTGTCTTTGATTTCACCATCATATCATCCACATATACTTCAATCTCTTTGTGTATCAAATCGTGGAATAATGTAGTAGCCATCCGCTGATAAGTAGCTCCTACATTCTTGAGCCCAAACGACATTACCTTGTAACAATATGTGCCCACTCAGTGACAAAGGCAGTCTTGTGCTTGTCTTCTTCAGCCATGAGAACCTGATTGTACCCTGAAAACCCATCTGTAAATGAATACATGGCAGATAAAGCCGCGCTGTCAACTAGCACATCTATATGAGGTAGAGGAAAATCATCTTTCGGGCAAGCCTTGTTAAGATCTCTGTAATCCACACACATTCTGACTTTTCCGTCTTTCTTCGGTACTGGCACAATATTTGCCAACCATTCAGGATACTTCACTACTTCCAGGAATCCTACATCTATCTGTTTCTTGACTTATTCTCTGACTTTCTCGGCCCACTCAGGTCTCATCCGCCGAAGTTTCTGTTTAACCGGCTTCATATTTGGATAAGTTGGTATGGCATGCTGGCGATGCCTCTGTCTACTCCAGGCATGTCCTCGTAGGACCAAGCAAATACTTTGGCATATTTGGCGAATACTTCTTCTAATTTCTCCCGCTCCTCAGAGGTAACCTCACTTGCAATTAGAATTTCCTTGTGGCTCTCTGGCGTACCAAGGTTGAATGCAATTGTTCTGGTGGAACTGATATCAAATATACTCAAGTCATGCAAATTGAAAAGGAGAGACTCAGACGAGTAAGCAAAATGATTGTCTTTATTGCTAGCAGATGCATGAATACATTCAAATAAATCAGAGAGATAAACATCTTCATCCTCCACAGATGCTTCATCTCCCACATTTGGGTTTTCCTTGGTTTCTTTATTCTCCTCAAAGGTCAGACTCTCCAGTTTCATCAGCTCTTCTTCCCATTTCTCTTCTTCCTTATTCACAATTTCCGATGCCAGTGACTTCTCACCCAACACATCCTGAAAGATCTCAAACCCAGACACCACGATCCCATTGACTTCTACCGGTTCAGGTTCTCCCTGATATCCTATTGCCTTCACAAAACATTCCATCAGCTTCAACCCTTTTCTTCTTGGCTTTCGGCTTATCCTTATCAGACATGTATCCCAGTCCTCTCCGAGTAGTCTGCCCTCTAAAGTTTGGCAATGTTGAACCTTTACTCGGCTTGAATTTCATCTTTTCCATGATCCTAGCCACCTTAGGATCCACCCATTCTTCAAAGATTACCGATTCCTGGAACCTCGCGAAAGGTTGTACCCCTAAAGCAGCCACATCATTATCTACTTCAGCTTTAATGGTGACAATCTCTCCCCCGTACGGGAACTTGATGGCCTGATGCAGAGTGGAAGGCACGCCCCCAAGCCTGTGAAACCAAGGCCTTCCTAACAACAAAGAAAAAGTGGCCGGGATATCCAGCTCTGTGAACTCAACTTCATCCTCAATCGGGCCGACCCTGACTACCGCAGTAAAGGTACCCTTAACTCCCCACTTGCTATCATCATAAGCTTTGATAGTCATACTGGAGGGGTCCAGATCTGTTGCCTTCATACCCAGCTTCGCCAAAATCTTCAATGGACACACATTGATGGATGAGCCATCATCTATCATCACAAAAGATGTTTTCTTGCCCCTCACCTCAGCTCTGATGAATAAGGGTCTATTATGGTTCCTTCCCTCAGCCATGAGTTCCTCCTTAGAAAAAGGTTATCTGTAGAGATTCCTTTTTGCACTGATCCAACTAGGGGTGAGCATTGGTTCCGGTTCTATCCGGAACCGGTTGGAACCGGACCGATTTTCCGGGTTTGGAACCGGAACCGGTTGTAATCGGGTAGGTTCCGGTTCCAAATATAAAGGAACCGATTTTATCCGGGTAGGTTCCGGTTCCAAAATGATCGGAACCGGAACCGGACCATGGAACCGGTTTATATGAACATAAATTTTAAACATTTAGTTGAACCGGTTTATTGGATTGAATTGATTTTAGTCTCACCTTTCTATTATACTGACATTGCTTTGCAAGTGACCCTTGATTTTGAAGCTGTAAAGTTGGGTCTTTGGTTCAAAGTTAGAACTTCAGCTGTAACTGCTAGTTGCACTTCCCGAGTGATTACACATTAAATTTGCAAGTGGAAAAACGTACATCTCCTTTCGAATTGCTTGCAATCTTGCAAATCACCAGGGGGCCAGTACCACAAAATTTACAAATGCAGAAAGGACACAGCCATTCTCCTTGTGGTATTTTCTGCATATATACACTCCAAATTCTCAAGAGTTTGCAGTTATATAAAAATAATACATTAATAAATAAGCTTTTGAAAGAAAAAAGATGTCCATGGCCATGCAATTTGGATGGAAAGTAGAGGGGCATTTCTCACAACAAATCAATTCACCCCCATCAGCACAAATCATACATGCATCATCATTTAAGTCAGCAGCATCTTTCCGAGGCTGCACAAGATTAAATCCACAGCGTGCCAATTCTTCGGGTTGATTTTTCCAAGCATGATTCATCAAAGTCAAGAGAGAAATTTCCCAAGTGCTACAACAAATGTGGGCATATGGGTTCTTAAGATCACTTCCATCTGCATGTTCTCCAAATTCATATACAGTAATCACCTCATTGAAATATTTTTCATTAAAATATTTTAAAATAGGTAATTCAGAACCGGACCGGAACCGGACCGAAACCGGATTGGAACCGAATAATAGGGTACCCTGTTTAATTGGGTAGGTTCCGGTTCCACTTAGTGCGGAACCGAATTTTTCTGGGTAGGTTCCGGTTCTATGCGGAACCGGAACCGAAACCGGTTTTGCTCACCCCTAGATCCAACTAACATCGCGGGGTTGGCATCCTCCGTCACTAATATCTTGCTCAAGGCCTCAACCATGGCCCGCCTCTGCTCCTGAGACAAACACAACAATTCCCAGATGCTAACCTGTGCCCGTGTCTTCCTCAACTGACGTAGCACTACATCCCCCTCAGTATTCTCCATATTTTCAGACACTTCTCTACCTTCCGTTAACACTTCCTTACCCTTCTCAACTGTATCACTGTAGAAATGCCCGCTGTGTGTCATTCATCTTACCACCTCTTCATCACTATTGGAGAAATCTTCCCAGAAATTCTTCCACTGTTCTGTTTCATCCTCGCTGTTGCTATCCCAAATTCCCAAGCAGAATTCTTGGTGGTCAAAGGATTTGAGGACAAGGCTTTCGGGTAGGCCAGAGTTTATCATATAGGTTGGTGGTGGGATAGAGTGGTAATTCAGCAGGGTTTTTTTGTGTGTGTTAGGCTGTTCTGTTTCAAGGTCGGGTATCTTCTTGGAGTCTATAAGGTCTTGGATTTCATGGCGGAGGCGGGCATAATTTTCAGTGTCATGGCCCTTCTGTTGGTAGAAATGACAATACTGATTCAAGTTGAGATGCGGTGGTGGTGGGTGTGGAAGTGGTTTGGTCTCTAGGGGTTTCAGAAGTCCTTGTCTCTTTAATTTCTCCAGCACCTTAGACAAGGGTCTACCCAGGTTGGAGAAATGCCGGTTCCGGATAGCAGCAATCTCAACACAAACAGGTTTGGTACCTGATGATCCCCCAATGGGCCTCCTGTTCAGGCTATAGAACCTTCTGTTCTCAGCTTATTCTTCTTCAATATCTATGATAGTCTCCCTCAACTTTCAAAAATCAGTAATCATGGAGGTCATCCTCCTCAACTTGCCATAGATCGAGGGCTTAGTACCCTTGATAATCATCTTAATCTGGTCCTTCTCTGAGGGTCGAGTCTGCATCTTTAGAAGCTGGCTTCTCCAACGGTCTACATACTCTTTGAAGCTCTCTTCCGGCTTCTGCTTGGTGTTTTCTAAGTCCCGGAGTGACAAATCGATCTCTAGAACTGTAACATACTGTTTCAAGAAGGCCTCTGCCAATTCCCTCCAATCCTCATTGATATTTTTCTCTAGGCTGTGATACCATACCACGGGTGCCCCCTCGAGTGACATCCCAAACATTTTCTGTTGACAGGCCCACTGAACTCATAACAGAGACATACTGCCGGAGATGGACCCTTGGGTCCCCGTTCCCATTAAACTTGGCTATATCCGGCATTTTAAACTGAGCTGGCAACTGTTCCTCAAACGTCATTGCCTCATAATCCAACAGGTCTTCGTGCTTGCCCCTCATCTTATGGGTAACCGACTCTACCTGATCTCAGAGTTTCTGCTGGTCAGTTTGAGACCCTGCCATTTTCCCCGTAGCATATTCAGCCATATCATCATCAAAACCCGGGATATCATCATTCAGTCTAGTCGGAGGGTCTTCATGCCTCTCATTCTCAGAGCTTCCCCCAGCATGGGGCATAGCCATATTAGCCATAGCGGCAGTCAAGGCTTGCAACTGTCCAGTAACCTTGGTGAGATTGGTTTCCAATCGATCCATACCGGATACCTCATTTTCTGATTCACTCATGTTTGCTATTGGCCTCTTAACAAGTCTTCACTTTTCCCTAACCCAACGGATATCTATGATGGCTCTTAAGACACAAGAGAGTTAACATGATGTGTGTATGCATGAGATACATGAGATACGTGCGATGCATGGAACATATAAATCGGCCTCTTGTCATTTTAAGGCTTCAATCACATTATTGCAAGGTGCAAACTTGTCCCAGTTGAAAAGGCCCAATATATTTACACTTTTGCGATAACATGGCTAAATAACTTCAAATGACATGGGGCCCAATCACAGGATGGCCCATCGGTATTTTAGAAACTTTTGGCCCAATTGTCATAGGATACGAACTCGTCCCAATTTAAATGGCCCAACAAGTTCGCATTTCTGATAAGAAGTCCAACTGCATCCAAATGAGGATGGTCCCAAGCATTCAAGCATAAATCAATAATTTCTACAGAGCGGCCCATCGACATTTAAGAAGCCTTTGGCCCAATTGTCATAGGATACGAACTCGTCCCAGTTTAAATGGCCCAACAAGTTCGTATTTCTGACAAGAAGTCCAACTGCATCCAAATGAGGATGGTCCACAAGCACAAGGAAATAGTTGCTATAGGCCATACAACTCCGATCTACGTGTGGGTATGCGGGAGTGTGGATAAAGACTCTCGCTGGTGAAGGATTGCCCACAACTAGGTCTCCCCACTCAAGGGTTCGAGCGACCAAGTAAGCGCACATTTTTTATACCTTAAGGTACGTGACAACGAGTTATGGTGCATGACTGACTATCAAATGGATTTCCCGTTGTAGATTCCCCAGAGGGAGGGCGGAGCGAACTCTCTTAAAAACCCAAGCCTCTTAGGCTCTTATCGCTTGGTGATAGGAATAAACGAGTCCTCCAAATTAGTCCATCACAATAGGCTACGAGTACATGATTATCTAGGTGCCTTCGCAGCTTTTCCTTATAGAAAGGTAGTGAATGGGGGAAGACACCAAACCATTACCTAGCCTTAAAAATTCCTTTGATTAAACCCCTTTCAACCCACGGTAAACACGGTTAATTAAAGCACAAATCCAAACATTACAAGACATTATTTCGGGGCCAATTCTCTATCCCCAGTGGAGTCGCCAGACTGTAGGACACAGAAATCGACGACGCTGTTCCGGGCTCACGGCCCGGTCGGGAGAATGGAGTAGCCCGCAGGGGAACTAAACCAGAGAAATAACATGGAGTCGCCACCCGGTGTGAACCGGGAAAATGATTTAAGGCCGCACTCACCCCTCGCGAGGGACGACCTAAAACAGTTGGGTTTGGAATGGTCCCTTACTTATGCCACTTGTAATGAAATGATTTATGCAATAATCTAACCAAGCCTAAGCAACATATATTTCCAAGGATAATTTACTCCTAAGTTCGCATGTATAAAATAAATCATCATAACGACAAACATACAATAATCTCATGAACATGTTGAATTATTAAACACGAAAAATAAATAACAACCTAAACATAAACGTGAATTGAATGCCTATTGCGAAAGAAGATAACCAAATCATGCATAGAGGAATAACGTACTAACAACTAAATCATGCTTGAAATGTGATGAAAAGGAATCAATTCAGTGTATGTACGTTCGTGTAGCATTTGAAAATGCCTTCGAACGGTAAACAGAAGGTTCACGTTCGTATAGCGTTTGAGAACACATTCGAACGGGACAAGACCTGATGAAATAAAACGTATGCGCGTTCGAGTAGCGTTCGTAAACGCGTCGAACGGTAAACAGAAGGTTCGCGTTCGTATAGCGTTTGATAACGCGTTCGAATAGGACAAGACCTGATGAAATAAAACACATGAGCATTCGAGTAGCGTTCGTAAACGTGTTCGAACGGTAAACAGAAGGTTCGCGTTCGTATAGCATTTGAGAATGTGTTCAAACGGGACAAGACTTGATGAAACAAAATGCATGCGCGTTCGAGTAGCGTTCATAAACGCGTTCGAACGGGAAATAAAAGGTTCACGTTCGTATAGCGTTCGAGAACACGTTCGAACGGGACATGACCTGATGCATGATAGACCACGTAAACACATACACAGATGCACAATATAGGACCCCGTGTGCTCGATTGAACTCATTCCCATTCAATCGAGTATACCTCGTCCGGCGCGGCAAAACATCGTGGTAAAGCTAGCCTTTAGGCATTTTCCCTCGAGTAGAGGACCTTTAATCCAACCTAGTTAGCCCATGCGCACTAGAATGCAATACATGCGTAAATAGAGCAATGATATGGAAAAGTTCAATGACATAACAAAAGGCGAGGTAAAACATCGTGGTAAAGGTAGCCTTTTAGGCATTTTCCCTCGAATAGAGAACCTTTAATCCACCCTAGTTAGCCCATGCACATTATATTACTATGCGTACAAATGAATAAGACAATGATGTGGAACTCCGTATGTCCGATTAAACATATCTCACATTCAATCAAACATACTTTGTCCGGTGCGGCAAAACATCGTGGTAAATGTAGCCTTTAGGCATTTTCCCTCGAATAGAGGACCTTTAATACACCCTAGTTAGCCCATTTACACTGCATCATCAATACAAAAACAAATAACATACATAAAGTAAATGGTGGATAATAAATAAACAAGATAAAATAAAGCGAAAATGACTAAATCATGTTTAAATACAAAGTTGGATGAAACAAATTATGTGTCTCTCAAGCGGTACGTGGCGTTGTATCCCGAGTACAGACCGCACTACCGTCCATTCGAATTCGGCTACGGAATTTACGTCTGGGTTTCCATTCGATATACCACAAGAGAGACCACATATTCCGTTCATCCGGAATTCTCATCATGCATCAATCCATAATACTCACATGTAATAAAGTATTAAAATAAATGAAAAATAAAAGAAAAAAAATGAGAGATAATAATAAAGAAAGTGCCCCCAGGTCTAACCTCTTAGGTCGTATCTCGAAAGCGCGTTACACGGCCGTCGGAAGGGTTGATGCTCCGTAACTCCTCTGGTTCACTGGTCCACTGCTCTCGTTCGTTGCCTCGCGGTTTTGGGTCGTCATTTCCTCTGTTTTGCTGCTGTTTTTGCTATATTTTTTGGTCACTATTTTCACTATATTAAGGGACTGTTCTTTCGTTTTTAAAGGGGTATTGAGAGTGTTGTTTTATGCGGTAATTTAAGGGTTTTAAAGTGCAGTTTTTGTCTACTATTTTCGGTAATTGGGCTGCTGTTTGGGGGTGATTTTTTCGGTCACTGCAGTGCAGTTTTAGGGGGAATTTTCGGTGATTCAGGGGCCCTGTTTTGGGGGAGTGTTTCGGTTGCTAGAGAGAGAGGAGGAGAAGAGAAAATTCTTTGTTACTTGTTGTTTTGGGCGTGTGGTGCTATGAGTTTTTTTTTTGTGTGAATGAGCTAGGGGAGTGTAAGGGTTTGTGTTTCTTTTTTAGGCAAAGGCTAGGGTTTCTCTTTTGTGAATAGGAAAGGAATCAATGTAATCATGAGTGGTATCTCCTAATTAGTGTCTCACATGGAAAATATCTAGTCAATTAGGGACATGATTTGGCTTAATTAGGAAGATCATATATTTGATTTGTTTTATTTAGGTATGTGGATTATTTAATTTAGGGAGGATATTATTTTAATTTGTGACATATGTTTTAAATGTTTTAATTATTTTTGGGTGGGTTTTGGTGGGCTAATTGGGCTTGGGTCGTGAGGCTAGCAACAAAACCAGAAGTACCGACACCGTTCGAACGCCGATTCGAACGCGACACAAACGCCCGCAATCTGCTTGACGTTCGAACGTGTTCATGAACGCAGCATGAACGAAAGTAGTGAACATGTGAATTGAATCTGATGACATACTTATTTTGAATTTCTCATTCCGACGTCCGTTTCCCGCGACTTCCGTGACTTAAAAGGTAGTGTCTCCAAATGAGACTCATCATAGGGACTTACATGCAAAATGCAGTGCCTACAAACGTACTTTATAATATTCGAAAATCATTGTCTGGTATGCTTGGGATGTTTGGCTATTAGATTGTCACATATATAAACATGTGAATATAAGAAATTGGCATGTGTAAAGTATAAAGGATAATAAATAAAATAAAAAAGTTGTTAAATCTGAACTTGTCTTGGTAATTTTGAAAAACTGCTGATATGCTTGACTGTATGTTTTGTTTATGGTATGAGCGTGGTTACTTACTGAGTTTTACAACTCACACATAACCATTTTCTAGTTTTACAGGTTGGCTACCGGTTGAGTCAACCACTTCAGCTTTGGAACCCATACTCGAGATGCGGATCACCCAAGTTCAGTCACCCTCGCAAATGTCCTAGGGAAAAGTTTTAGAAGTTAGAGTCTGTGATTAATATGTCATTTTTCATGCTGAGCATGCTATTATTTATTTATTAAGTAAAAGTTTTGATTTGTATATGATGTTGTGGGCACGGAGCCTTTGAATGTTGACTGCTGTTGTGGGCACAGAGCCCTTAAGTGTTGATTTTGATTTTAATGTGTTTTGTAAGGACCTGAGGTTCTTTTGTATGTTGGATGTTTAGGTGAAATATGAATGAATTATTCATATTAGATATTGAATAATTTATTCTGTAAGTTTAAAAGTTTTTAATGTTATGATTTCCCCCGAACCGTGCTTTGTCGCTGCATCTTTGAGAAAACCCCAACAAAATTGGTATCAGAGCCAGTCTGATCCTGCATCCATTACATTTTTCATGCTTGATATATGATATATAATCCAATTTTGATATTTGCATATGCTTGTAATTTAGATTTTTCTTGATTTTTCGGTTCTACGCTAACGGGAAAACGTAACCGAGATTTAATTATTAAGTTAAGTTATGTTTTCTCGGGAAAAATTAAATTGTGAGAAATTGATCTAGATTAAATATTGGAATTTAATGTAGAGTAAAATCCACTTTAGGAATATCCCCGTTAAATAAGGCATTCAAGTGACTAGTATTAGGAATAATTATTTCTTGGTCCGCTTTATCAGTACAGATGCGAATGATTTCCTGATGTTGTAGCTGTATCGTTCTAAAGCTGTGCAGTTATGGCTGATGGTAGTTCATTTGCGCCAGTAGAAATTTTATGATAAGAGAAAAATTCAAGTGAAAGTGGAAATTCTGAACGTGCCAAAGTTGTCAGGACTACATCTGTAGCTTGAGTTTTTCATTGACAAGTGAAACCTTGATACGCCTCCTGTGAACGTGCCAAAGCTGTCACAACGAGAAACGATCACGGCCAAAATCATGAGTCATAGTGAGTGTGATTGACAATGAGTTGTCTACCTGTGAATATATGTAGGCAAGAACGTGCTAAAGCTATGAGTCGAAATATCTTTATGGGGTCCACTTCCCATTATGGAATTTGATTTAACTATTGAATTCCCATTTTTCGTTGGGGATTACGATATTACGTAAAATAGTGGGAGGCACTGCTGGGTTAAAAATTCATAACTAAGGTAGTGTATAATATTATGAAATTTCCGCTTATGTTTTCCTTATTTTATAGTATAGATAAAATTAAATTTTTAATCCACTACATGCGTATTTATATATATATTTTATGACTTCGCTTGTGGTTGCAGAATTCTAGAATAGGTTCTACGAGTAGGCTTGAGTATTGTTAGATCAGTCTAAACCATTGAGAACTGTTGTTCCGATTTTCTTGGAAAATCAAGATGGTTAGTGACTTACTAATTAAGTCACGATAGGCAATCTAAATAGATATCCGTTTTAGGATTTAATTCTGTAAAGAGAATAGTTTCTTGTGCAGTAAGAATTGACATGAATTAGTTCATGTCTCAAGATTCTTGACTAGCATTAAGAAAACCCCATTAGGTATTTTTTTTATCTGATAATGACGTTTCTTGGCTTTAGTAACCCTTAGAGGTCACGTGTCTGACATTATTTGCTAATCAATTATTTGGAATTGTTGTGAATAGTTGAAAGCAAATTATAAAGCTAAAGAAAGGAGATGCGTATAGTTGTGTGTAGAAAATATTGACTGTCACAATATGACAACTATAAGTATTGGATACCAGATCTCCCGTCTAGTTATTTAAAATATTGTTTAATGATTGTTTTGATATTTGATATCAGAACTTGATGAGCGGAAAATATATCAATATTTATCGCCCCTTTTACTTAGAATTTTGTATAATTTCTCGATTTTTATGAACGTTTTGATGTGTTTGTGTTTATTTTATAGATAAATAAAATATCGGGACTCACTGGAATCAAATCGGGTCTAAAACAATGAAAAATGGATAAAAAGGTAAAATGGGAAATTTATTGTTCACGCGACGCGACGCGCAAGCCTCAACGCTTCCTAACGCCAGGCCAATAATTCATATGTCGACACGCGTCATCAGTTGTGTCATCATGACATCAGCATTGTAACACGTGTCGCGACGCCTAACCCTCAACGCGTCGTGATGCCGACACAATAATTTAGCCGCCATTCACTGTAACATGCGTCGCGACGTATAAGACTTGGCGCATCGCGACGCGACCCACTTTTGGAGTCTATAAATAGAGGCTGAAATCTGAGGATTTTCTTCATACTTTCTGCTGGGGAATTTCTTAGAATACTAAGAAGAGAGTATCTTGTTTGTTTATTTTCAGCTTTCTTGTATTTTCTTTTTATTTTAGTAGTAAAATTGTGTATGTTTTTATTTAAGCATGAGTAGGTAATTTCTTTCTGTTGGGGTAAAAGGTGAAACTTTTATTATGATAGTCATGTGTAGGTAACTTCTTTCTGCTGGGTAAAATGTGAAACTTTTATTATGATAGTTTAAATTAATCTCCCTTATTTTATAATATATAAATTACCTTAAAACCTGACTTAATTGGATACTGTCTTTATGGTCGGTTGGACTTAATTAAATTAATTTTAACCTGACTTAATTGAATACCGCTTTTATGGTCGGTTAGAATTAATTAAAATCTGACTTAATCAAAATACTGCTTATATGGTCGGTTGGTAATATAATGCAAATTTATATATTATAATAAAGGAGATTTCTAGATTTGAAATAATAAAAGTGGATCCCCAAACCCCAGTATTTTATTTCATTGTTGTAATTTTTACCTTTTTTTTTTTCAATTAGTTGCATGATGTTTTATTTATTTATGTCTTTAGTAGTCCTAAATATGTGTTGTAACTAAATACAATATCTATTGTGATGAATTCCAATATCAATGGTTTTATAAGTTGATTTGTCTTGTGTAATGTTTTAGTTTATTTATTGAGTCTTAAACTTAATGCTTCTTGTTAATTGGCCACTAATAAGATTGATTTGGTAAACTTAAAATGAACTTGACGAAGGGATTTTAGGGTTCACCCCTCAATAGCTCACGATCTCACCTTAGAGATTTTTTTTCCAGGATATATATATTCTTGTTTGGTGTGGGTAGCCATAATTGGAACTTAAACTTAATGAATTCAGAGTTTCTTGGTTAACATATACGTATAGTTAAGTGGGTTACTTTGGGTGTTTGCATTTGACCATCGACAGAGGCTTTTACATATCTTCGTGTTCCAGGTTAATAAACTGACATATTACACAAACATAAGAAAATCGCTTCATCTTTAGAAGAATATTGGAAGGATTCACAACCCTAGATAGTTTCATAATATTGATTACTTTTTAGAATTTTCTTTCGCATTGTTTTAATTACTTGTCTTTAGTTAAAATTGTTAGGATTTATGTCCTAAAGCTTCATGTATTGTAAAACAGAATTGATTATTGTAATAATAATAAATGCATTATTCATTTTATTAAAGTTGTTTGATTTATATCGCATATTGTCCAATTGTCTTGTTTACCTTGATTACTATTGTACCTTCAGACTTAGTGTATGTTTGATGACAAGAGGGTTTATGTTTGAAGTTAGTAATATAAATAGTCCGTAGAGAGCGAACAAAGAGGGTACTTTGTTTGTGGTTTATCTATAGCTGTGGTCCATTCTATACTTGTATGACGACCTTGGTTCATGATCGTTTATGTAGTGACATGGGAATGAAGGCACATTGTATGATAAGATCATATAGGACTGGACTCAGATAAATACGAATTTCTTTTAATATCCGTTAACCGAAGAAATTCATTTTATCTAATAGATGGTCATATATTGATTCGATCTTAATCCTGAGTGTACTACAAACTCTTATATGACAGACTATGTCCTTTGATTTACTATGGTGAGGTTGGTGTTGCATTCCCGGCCAATTACTACGTATTTTGGGGATATGGTTTGGTGTGTAGCTGGGAACATTTTACATAGATATGTAATTCACTCATTCTTACAAGAAGCAGAAGAATATCTTTTTCAAGAGTTGATTCGGGACTTGAATAATTTGAGCGCTTAACTTTTTTATTAAGAATAGAAAGTTTTATATATTCATAATTGTTATGAATTAATTTTTCATTATATAATCAATGGTGCTTAAGAGACAAAGTATTTAGAGGGGTTTAACGGACTTTTGACCCGGCTCTATTTATAAGATATTCGTGAAGGGCTATATCCATATGTACTGACTATATCGATGGACACCGAAGATGCCAGTTTTATTTTATCCATCTACGGTAATGGGAGTTCAGCTTCGAGTTTTTAGTGGAATAACGCGGAGTTAATAATTTGTAATATTTGATTAAAGAGTTTAATTAATATTTCGGAATTATTGGAGCTCGGAACCGTATGTCAATTTGGTCCCCGTGCTAGCTCGATTAACTGAAGCAAACCTAATATAATTAGATTGTCTAATTATATGCTCACTTTATATTTATATATTATTAATGAGATTAATTATATTTATTGTCACAAATGAAAAAATTTTTAAATTAGTTTAACTTCATGTTTTCTAGAATTATTTGATTATGAGATAATCGAGTTAGTAATAATTATGAGATAATTACTACAACATAATTGAAGGTGAATAAATCATTATTAAGATATTGATTTTTAGTTACCATTGGAGACAAATCCATATGGCTTACCATGTCATCCAAGCAATTATGTCTATTAGGTGGCTTGTATACACCAAATATATTTGTCATTAGCTAATGCTTTTTATGCTTTGGTATGACCTCCACATTTATGCGTTTTCCATTGAAAGAAGGCATTAGATGCTTAATGACAAAGTCATTTTCTTTAACTTATCATTTCTTATGCTTTGGTATGACATTCACATTTTTATGTTGGCCATTGCAAGAAAGCATTAGATGCTTAATGACAAGGTTAGTTGGCTTGTGTAAACGAATATAATCTCTACCATTTCTCTATCTTCTAAGGTTAACATTTTGCATTCATTAACACAAGTGTTGTGAGAAAGAATTTGAGAGAAAATAGAGAGAGTTCAAACATTCACAAGTGTTGTGAGAGTGTTTGAAATTTCAAAAGCCAAACACCATTGTGACATCTTAATTCTCTAAATAGTTTAGAGTTTTGATCTTTGTGGGTGAAGCCCACACTTCGGTTTGTTGGTTTCGAGTCATAGTTCGGAAGATCGAGTGGTTGATCTAAGCGTTGGACACAAAAGGATTGATCTCGGCTACTACAACAAAGGGAGAAGGCAAAGAAAATTTTAAAGATCCATACCGGAGCCGGTGCCACCACAAGCAACTTCCGCCGCGCTAAGGAAAGTCGTTTCCTACAAAAATCACCAACCAAACAACAATCAATTTTTAGATACTTGTAGAAATTTAACTTCAATAAATTAATAGCTGAAGTATTAAGTCCTCGTGGGATCGATACATTTTATACTACTTGAGCGATACGTGCGCTTGCGTTACGTGTGTGATTTATGTAAGTGTTCCTAGAACATGCCTAGGATCTCTAAGTAGATTTAGTGTGTGAATATTCAAAATAAGATTGCTGAATTAAACTTACATTGATTAGCTTGGATGATGGATTTCAAAAACTTTGATGTATGTTGAGAGCTCCAAGCTTTTCTTTGTGTTCCAAACTCAATGAATTGGTTTCCCTATCACCTTGATTCACTCTTTGAAGTGCTAGCTCACAAGAATTTTTGTAACAAAAACTCAATGGGAGATGAAGAAGCTCACGGTAATGTGAGGGAATAGGAGAGAGAGCTTTTTATTTTGTGTATTTGATTTTCTAAAATCAATCACCATTTACCAAATCCAAGTTTGTATATGTCATTCCAAATAATTAAAAAACAAAGTGTGTTGGATTTTGTTTGTGTAAAAAACAAGCAATCTAAGCTTTACACTCAACCTGGACCACTTCCATCACTAGTCAAATTAGTTGATGTTAGTCAAGTGGGTCCCACCACTTGTAAATTCCGAATTTAAGTCGAACAATCCAACACGAAACTTCGTTCGGGCCCAAATTCGTTTAATTTCGAATTAACGAATTTCCCGTTGCGACATAATTAAATATAATTTAATTAAATAATTATGCCTTGCAAAATTATTATTAAAGTCGCTTACGAATTAATTCTAAATTAATTCGTTTGCCCGAATTAAAATCCAATTTTAATTCCGCATTGAAATCTAATTTCAATTAATATATCGAATATATTATTTAATCGATTAATTCCAAATTAATCGTTCTCTCTCTTCTAATCGAATTTTATCCCAGATAAATTCTTGCCGCAATTAATCCTAGATTGATTTTCTCTCTCTCATAATTAATCCCAGATTAATTCTGTTCGAGTCAAATGTCATCGGTGAATCTTTGGGAAGCGCCCATGAGATTCCTGGATATGTTGGCAGTAAATCTGATCGTCAGACTCTCCGAACACGTGTGTACCATGTACCACGTTCTTACCGATTTACAGGACATGGTCTGTTTCTAGCACAGCACTGTGCCTACCCAATTCTCTAGAAATATTCTTTTAAGGAATATATAATCTTTATCAAGCGTAGTATACTAAGTATTATGTATTACGATCCAGTATCAGATGTCACATGCTAGGTCTGGGGCTGGAATTGTGTCTGCCCCGTACGAAGCATATATCAGATCACTGGCAACTAGGTTCTTTAATCGGATAATCATGACCTTGTCATATTATCCCGATAGTTGCAACATATTAGAGTATCAGTTCTGTATCCTATGTGATCATCATCTCCATATGACTGAAGTGACACTTCCATCTTGACATCACACCCAATACACTACGATTCTCAATAAACCCAGAAGAGGGATACACAGAACCTGTTAAAGTCCCGAACGACCAAAACCAAAGCGTACTGATTGCCGCAAGTATTAGCGATGCAAGTTTTAAGTTAATACCAAATACACCTACCCTGATTCCGATTCCCATAGACACATAGTCATACTACCAATGGGATTTTGAGGGTCTATCCACAGCGAAGCTGTTTCCATACCATCACCAAACAGATCCTCCTATTACACTTGCATGAGTATCCAATACCCAAATATATGAGAACTATGCCTTTACGCTTCCATAACGCGCACAAGTGCAATAATAGTCTATTCCGCATTATCGATGTCCAGTCTCGATAATACTACGACTATGAATATTTAATGATTAAAACTTACGTGGATTGATACTGTCTCATATCTTATTAATCCGGAACTAATCATAAGGACTTTTATCATTTATTTATTCAAGTAATCTAATTACAAAATGATAAAATAGCAATTTCCTTTGTCACATAGTTAATTTGTACAAAAACCACAATGTCTTTTACAAATAGAGATGCTATGGGTAATAATTGTCCAACAATTTCACCGATCAAGTTTTTGGCACTGTTTTCGGGACTTATTTTCTTGCGTTATTAATTTTGAGGTTGGATACTTCACTTGTGTCTAATTTATTTTATTTTCTTGTGTTTAAGGTTCTCAGACACTACATAAGAAGAAGCAGAAGCTTTGAAATCCGTTCGCTTGACCCAGAAATTGAAAGAACTATCAGACTATTTGAGAAGGGAAAGACGAGAAGATCAAGAAGCACTGATCAACATGAACAATGAATAACTTGAACCATTGGAAGTTTCACCACCAATTCCTATCCGAGACAGAACAATTCCGGTGGTTGACGGCTTTATATCATGCATTGTACTTCCTCCCTTATCTGCAAATGCGCGTGACATGAAAACATTCATTCATATGATACATCAATTAGTTCAGTTCGGGGGAAGTGGAACTGAAGATCCTAATGTCCACATCAGCAACTTCCTGGAAGTTTGTGGCACATTCAATTACAACCGAGCGGCAGAGGAAGCAATACGTCTGCGTTTGTTCCCATATTCTTTGAATGACAGAGCTAAGGCTTGGCTACATTCACTACCAGCAGATTCCATCACAACTTGGAACACTCTTGACACCAAATTCCTTGCAAAATACTTTATACCAGCCAGAACAGGAAAATTGAGAAATAACATCACATCCTTTGTGCAACATGACTCAGAATCCATATAAGAAATTGCTCCGAAAATATCCTCATCATGAGATTACAAAGTGGTTAAAAGTACAAACCTTCTACAATGGGCTTTCTGGACTAATGAGAACCACAATAGATACAGCTGCTAGAGGAGCATTAATGGAAAAAGGAGAAGATGAGGCCTGAGACAATTCCTTGTGGCCAATAGAGAAGAGCATGATCCATCAAATAGCAGGAATCCACGAAGTAGGAACCAACTTAGCTATGAATGCCAAGCTGGATTCGATATACAAATTCCTGGAAACTCTTAGCATACATGTTAATGCTGGATCCACAAGTTTACCATATAGAGGAGCACTAGAGACGAAATCTTACAACCAATATGACGAGACTGCAAACTATGTCAGCAACTTCAGCAGATAGGGAAACAATCCATATTCCAATACCTACAACCCAAGTTGGAGAAATCATCCCAATTTCGCATGGAGCAACACTTCAGGGAAAAAGGAACAATCCAACACCCAGATTCCAACAGTAGAATAAAGGCCATGAGTATGAAAAAGAACCAGGAATAGCAGAAGTGATTGCCCAGATGAAAATAGCAAGAAGCCAAATATGATGCTATGTTTCAAGTCCAAGAAACATTAAATAAAAAACAAGCAGCATCATACAATGCAATGTTTCAAAGCCAATCAGCTTCTATAAAGGCATTGGAAAATCAAATGGGACAACTGGCCAATGCTCAGAGTTACAGACCGCAAGGTACCCTTCCTAGCAACACAGAACCAAATCCAAGGAACAGAGGGAATGAGCAATACCAAGCCATCACTTTGAAAAGCGGCACTGAAATCAATAAAGATGTTGGAGTCAAGGCATCTACTGAGAATGTTCCAAAAGAAAGCAAAGAAGCAGATCCACAAATGGAGGAAAAAGAGGCAAAAGAAATGATCGAGAAAGATTTACTCCACCTCCACCTCCACCTTTTCCACAGCGTCTCAGAATCACAAACTAGACAAGGAATTTGCTCGATTCCTGGAGATTTTCAAAAAACTACATATTAACATTCCATTTGCAGAAGCTTTGGAACAAATGCCCAACTATGTCAAATTCATGAAAGATATTCTGTCATGAAAGCAAAGATTGGGAGATTACGAGACGGTAGCACTGACAGAAGAATGCAGAACCATCATTCAGAGGAAGCTTCCCCTAAAGTTGAAGGATTCTGTCAGTTTCACCATCCCTTGCACCATAGGAGAACATTATTTCGGTAAGGCTTTGTGTGATTTAGGTGCTAGAATTAACTTGATGCCTTTGTCTATTTATAGGAAACTGCAGCTTGGAGAAGCAACGCCCACCTCAGTCACTCTGCAACTTCCTGACAGATCACTCATATTTTTGAGATGTATAGTGGAAGATGTACTTATCAAAGTCGAAAAATTCATTTTCCCAGCAGATTTCATTGTCCTTGACATTGAGGAAGATAAAGACGTACCTATCATCCTCGGGAGACCATTCTTGGCTACAAGTCAAACCATTATTGATGTACAAAAAAGTGAACTAACCATGAGGGTGTAGGACCAAAAAGTAACATTCAATGTTTTCAAAGTCATGAAATTTCCAAATGACGAAAGGGATGAGGAATGTTTCAGACTTGATGTAATAGATAGTATCATCTAGAACACACATACAATGCAACTTTCTACTGAAAAACTTGAAGCATGCATCACCAATATGACTGACAGAGAATTAGATGATGATATTCTGGAATGTATCAACTATCTTGATAGAGCCTCTCGCTTCAGATTGACACCACATATGGAAATCTTGGAACTACCAAAAAAAGAGCGAATCAAACCCTCGATAGAAGAACCACCGCAGCTGGAACTAAAGCCACTTCTGAACCATCTCAGGTATGCATACTTGGAAAACTCTTCTGATTTACCTGTGATTATTTCTTCGTCACTAACATGGGTGCAGAAAGATAAGTTGTTGAGAGTGTTGAACGAGCACAAGAAAGCTATTGGTTGGACTATAGCAGACATTCAAGGCATCGGTCCATCATTTTACATGTACAAAATTCTGATGAACGATGAGTTCAAAGCCACAATGGAGCATCAATGAAGGCTGAATCCGATTATGAAGGAAGTAGTAAAGAAAGAAATCATCAAATGGTTGGATGCAGACATCATCTACCATATCTATAACAGCTCTTGGGTGAGTCCTATGCAATGTGTACCCAAGAAAGGAGGAATGACTGTAGTTACAAATGAAAAGAACGAGCTGATTCCAACAAGGACAGTGACTGGATGAAGAGTGTGTATAGACTACAGGAAGCTGAACAAAGCAACACAAAATGATCATTTCCTGCTACCATTTATTGACCAGATGCTAGACAGACTGGCGGGGCATGATTTCTACTATTTTCTGGATGGATACTCGGGGTACAATCAGATTACCATCGCCCCAGAAGATGAGAAGAAAACAACTTTCACATGCCCGTATGGTACTTTTGCTTTTCGCAGGATGCCATTTGGACTCTGTAATGCTTCTGTCACATTTCAACGATGCATGATGGCCATCTTTTCAGACATGATAGAACAAAGCATGGATGTCTTCATGGATGACTTTTTAGTGTTTGGAGACTCGTTCGACCACTATTTGCAAAATCTAAAAAAATTGTTGTAAAGATGTGAAGACACAAATCTGGTACTGAACTGGGAGAAATGCCACTTCATGCCTTCATGGTACTGGAAGGCACTATCTAGGGACATCAGATCTCACAGAAAGGAATTGAGGTAGATAAAGCAAAGATCGAGACGATAGAGAAATTACCTCCACCATCATCCATCAAAAGAATTCGAAGTTTTCTCGGGCATGTAGGATTTTACATGAGATTCATCAAAGACTTCTCCAAGATTGCCAAACCATTATTCAATCTGCTGGAGAAAGACGTGTTGTTCCACTACACCAAAGAATGCCACCATGCTTTCAAGATCTTAATAAAAGCTGGTCTCTGCCCCCATCATAGTAGCACCAGATTGGACGCTTCCACTTGAAGTAATGTGAGATGCCGTAATTTTATTGTAGGTGCAGTTTTGGGACAACGTAAGGTGAAAGTTTTTCACACCATTTACTTCTCCAGTAAAACTTTAAATGAAGCACAACTCAACTACCCAATAACTAAAAATGAGTTGCTCGCAGTTGTATTTGCTTTTGATAAATTCTGCTCCTATTTATTAGGTCCCAAAGTGGTGGTCTACACAGATCATTCAGCAATCAAATACCTGATCGCAAAGAAAGATGCTAAGCCCAGATTGATCCGTTGGGTGATTCTACTGTAAGAAATTTATGTGGAGATCCGAGACGGAAAGGGACAGAAAATCAAGTGGTAGATCACTTGTCGAGGCTCGAAAATGAAGGTACAACTGGCAATGAGCTGACAATCAAAGAAACTTTTCTAGATGAATAGTTGTTTGCCATCAAGTAGCAGGATGTCGTATGGTATGCTGACTATGTGAATTACATAATATCGGGGAAATGGCCATTGGAATGGACACATCAGCAACTAAAGAAATTTTTCAAAGAAGTCAAGCACAATGTCTGGGATGAGCCATACCTAACGTTGTGCTGATCAGTTATTAAGGCGTTTTGTACCACATAAGGAGGTCAATAATGTCCTGCAGTATTGTCATTCATCACTATACGATGGACACTTCAGCAGAGATAAAACTGCGGCTAAAGTGATGCAATCAGGTTTGTTCTAGCCCACCTTGTTTAAAGATGCTCACTTATTCGTTCTTCAATGTGATAGGTGCCAGAGAATGAGAAATATTTCGAGGAGAAATGAAGGACCTATTTAAAGCATTATCGAAGTGGAGATATTTGATGTATGTGGGATTGACTTTATGAGACCCTGTTCCATCATATGGAAACCTGTACATTCTAGTTGCAGTATATTACATCTCCAAATGGGTTGAAGCAACAACACTGCCATTAAATGACTCCAAAGTGGTGTTAAAATTCCTCAAAAAGAATATTTTCACTCACTTCGAAACACCTCGAGCGATCATCAGTGATGGTGGCACACACTTTTGCAACAGATACTTTGATGCACTCCTAGCCAAATACGGAGTAACTCACAAAGTTTCCACTGCTTACTATATGAAGACAAGTGGTCAGGTCGAAGTCTCCAACAGAGAAATCAAAAGAATCCTGGATAGAACCGTTAGTTCAACAAGGAGAAACTGGTCTACAAAATTGGATGATGCATTATGGGCCCATCAGACAGCTTAAAAGACACCCATTGGAATGTCCCCATATCGATTGGTGTTTGGGAAAACATGTTATCTGCCTATGGAGCTCGAACATAAAGCGTACTGGGTACTGAAGAAGCTAAATTTTGATCTACAAGCAGTATAAGAGAAAAGGCTCCACCAACTGAATGAATTGGAGGAATTTCACATCCATGCTTATGAGAATGCCAAACTGTACAAAGAAAAGACCAAGAAGTGGCATGATTAGAAAATAGTGCGACGACAACTAAAACCAGGGCATCGAGTATTGTTATACAACTCAAGGTTGAACCTTTTCCCTGGGAAGCTGAAATCACGGTGGTCAGGTCCATTTGTTATCACCCAAGTTTTACTCTATGAAGCCGTTGAGCTACATGACCCCAGCTCCAATGATACATTCAAAGTCAACAGCCAACGTGTCAATCACTATTTGGAAAAATAAATCAACTGTCAAGAAGAGTCTCACACTTGCTGATCCAGCCTAATGTTTGGGCAATCATGTCTAGCTGGCGACGTTAAACTTAGTGCTAGTAGAGAGGCAACCCGTGCAATTTATGTATATATTGAGATTTTGTGTGTTTTATTTTTGTGTGTTTTATTTTTGTAGGAAAAGTCACAGACATGATGGAAGACGTTCTCGTAAAACTCCACAAGCATTTTCCTTCTCTCCCTGAAAACTTTCTGATGAAAGTCTATAAAGCACGCATTGAAAGAATGAGACTTCTGATGATCAAAGTTATTCCTAGTGATATTCGTTGGATAATTGAAGCACGAGTTCGCTTGGCAGGTGAGTCATCTAACTCTTTTATTTCATTTCTGCCTGGTTTAGGTAAAAACACCTATACTAAGAAAAGAAGAGCTAAACGATTAGGTGTTTGTTATAAATGTGCATGTTGTACATGCAATACTCGTTGTCATTCTTTAGGAATGCTGTTTGATAATCATAAAGATAAAATAAAATTCATTAGGGATGACATGAGTAATGAGTCCTTAGATGATATATCATTGACTCTTGAGACACATCCTAGTGGATATATCTATCACGCAATTCGCAGTTTACATACACAGTTTCGAAGAGAAAGAAAACAATTGAGTCTCATGAATCTGACTTTAAAAGACCATGTTTTTCAATTTATAAGAAAATTGGATGGGAAGCTTGTCCCTGACACATAGAGGTCATTCAAGCCGTTAGTGTCAGTACATATTATTATTCTGAAGTCTTTGTCTTTAATAAATAATTGTGATTTGTTTTGATTTTTTTTTTCATTTTCGCCGACAAGAACCAGACTTTTTGACTTTCACGATTTATTTTACTGTTCGACTAATAATTATCATTTGGCAGTAACTAGTGCAATTATTACTCACCCTTTTTCAGGATCTATCAATTCATCTCGTCATTGCTCTCTTTAACCTATCCAGATTAAAGAGAGTAAAGAAAAAAATAGAAGCAACTTCAAGAAGACGGGTCATGAATATTTGTGTGTTTTGCAGGACTAGTTCTGGATCTATACCAGAATTTGTTGAGGCAGCAAAAGAATTGGGTAGAGTCATAACTGAGAGGAATATGATCTTAGTATATGGCGGTGGAAATCTTGGACTAATGGGTTATGTTTCAAAGGTCGTACAAGAAGGTGGCAGTCAAGTTTTGGGAATCATTCCAAAACCTTTGACAGAGGCAAATCTTATCGGAAAATCAAACAGAGAAGAAATCATTGTGTCAGGTATGTCCAAACGACTTTTTGAAATGATTAATCGTTCTAATGCTTTTATTGCTTTGCCAGGTGGCTTGGGCATGACAGAGGAAATTTTCACAGTGATATTTTGGGTGAACTTGAACATACATTAGAAACCAATTGGACTGTTTAATATTGATGGATTTTTTGACTTTCTTTTTGTATTTTTTGAAGATGTCAGGAGAAATGGGTTCCTTTCAAAACCCGTAAAAGATATCCTCTTCACTGCTAGAACAACCAATAATTTAATTGATCAACTCTTGACATTTGAACCAAATATTGACCCTATCTTTTCCAAGTTGAACTGGTCTGATAATGATCATGGTAAGAAGCGTCCGATAAATCTGGATCTTAACCTTTAGTTTTCTTTTTAGATGTAGAATTCCACGCTAACCAGGTACTGTTTTCTAAACTATTCTTCATCTTTTTCGACATTGGGGAAAATGTCTCAATTAGGTTTGGGGGAGGGGAATAGTTGACTAGTATCTTGTTTTTATTTAAAAAATAAAAAATAAAAAATAATAATTTTTTTTTATGTTTTTAACTTGACTAACTAGGTGGAATTGTGTTTTGAGATAGCTGTGTAAGGAGTTTCTACTCCTGAGACGTATCTCAACATAATTCGTAACTAGTTAATTTTTGTTTATTTCCTTTTGAATTATTTAAATTCGTGAATTCTCCATAATATTGACTAAATTGGATCTTCATATGCTTATTTGATAGGTATTATCAACATACATGGTAACATACGAACATGGATTGTAAGTGAAAGTTTGTAATATTCAGTGCTCTAGTTTATTGGAAATAGCACATAAAAGCGATGGAATTAAAAAAAATGTGTATATAAATTTAACCATATTTTTACTTAGTAACCAGACATCTTGCCTCAGTAAACAGTGATTGTTCCCATCAAACGATAAAAGCCTGAGTTAATAATAATAAAGTTTCTACTTAGTAACCGGACGTTTTACCTCAGTAAGCAATGATTATTCGCGTCAAACGGTAGAACTTTTAACATTTGAAATCAGAGTAATTAAGTCCGCAGGGGTGTCTTAACACATAGTATCCTAAAGCCAACTAGTTTGGGAGTCTCTGGCCCAAAGCTCGCTACAAGGATTGAAGATGTTATAAATAAAAAAAATCAGAAAAAGTTTCATTACCAAAAATGTGTGAATTCTGATATAACTTTAGGACAAAAATATTACTCTCTTTTCAACTACACTTATGAATATTGTGGGCAAAATGAATTGATTAATACCTTGTTGGTTGTGTATATGGAGAATGGTAAAAATAATCAGAGAATTTACTTATTTGGTAATTTAGAAAGAAAGAAAATAATTATTAACTTGGATAAGAATTTCACTTATTTAGCCACTAACTTGTTTATCATTTTATTTTGTTTTGTGTGTTTAATTGTACATTTAATTGAAGTTTGTGGGTATCGTCGCTGTAAATCCTCACGAGACTACAACTTGTCCATTAGGGGCACCTACGGGTTTAAAGGCTTGTTGCATACGCTAAATGCAACTGTGATCCTTCTGAAAGTGGCTTAGATTAATTTTATTTTAAAGTTGTTTATTGTATTTTGTTGTTTTGCTCGAGGACTAGCGAAATGTTAGGTTTGGGGGTGTGATGAGCGGAAAATATATCAATATTTATCGCCCATTTTACTTAATATTTTGTATAATTTCTTGAGTTTTATGAATTTTTTGATGTGTTTGTGTTTATTTTGTAGATAAATAAAATATCGGGACTCATTGGAATTAAATCGGGGCTAAAACGGTGAAAAACAGATAAACAATAGCAAAATGGGAAATTTCCTGTTCAAGCATCGCGACGCACAAGCCTCAACGCGTCGCGACGCCGTGCCAATAATTTATCTGCCGACACACGTCATCACTTGCGTCATCATGACATCAACACTGTAGCACGCGTCGCGACGCCCAACGTTAGCACATCACGATGCCGACATAATAATTCAGGCACCATTCACTGTAGCACGCGTTGCGACACAAAAGACTTGGCGGGTCGTAACGCGACCCATTTTTGGAGCCTATAAATAGCGGCTGAAATCAGAGGATTTTCTTCATACTTTCTTCTGAGGAATTTCTTAGAATACTAAGAAGAGAGTATATTGTTTGTTTATTTTCAACTTTCTTGTATTTTCTTTATATTTTAGCAATAAAATTGTGTGTGTTTTTATTTAAGCATGAGTAGGTAACTTCTTTTGGCTGAGGTAAAAAAGTGAAATTTTTATTATGATAGTTTATATTAAAATCCCTTATTTTATAATATATAAATTATCTTAAAACCCGACTTAATTGGATACCACCTTTATGGTCGGTTGGACTTAATTAAATTATTTTTAACCTGACTTAATTGGATACCACCTTTATGATCAGTTGGAATTAATTAAAATCTATCTTAATCAGGATACCGCCTATATGGTCGGTTGGTAATATAATGTAAATTTATATATTATAATAAAAGAGATTTCTAGATTTGAAATAATAAAAGTGGATCCCCAAACCCCCAGTATTTTATTTCATTGTTGTAATTTTTACCTTTTTAGTTTTCAATTAGTTGCATGATGTTTTATTTATTTATCTCTTTAGTAGTCCTAGATATGTGTCGTAATTAAATATAATATCTAGGGTTTTGTTGAATTCCAATATCAATGGATTTATAAGTTAATTTGTCTTGTGTCTTGTGTCATATTTTGGTTTATTTATTGAGTCTTAAACTTAATATTTCTTGTTAATTGGCCACTAATAAGATTGATTTGGTAAATTGAAAATGATCTTGACAAATGGATTTTAGGTTTCAGCCTTAGACTCAATAGCTCACGATCTCACTTTAGAGATTTTCTTCCAGGATAGACATATATCTGTCAAGTGTGGGTGGCCATAATTGGAACTTAATCTTAATGATTCAGAGTTTCTTGGTTAACATAGACATATAGTTAATTGGGTTACTTTGGGTGTTTGCATCTGACCATCGACAGAGGCTTTTGCATATCTTCGTGTTCCATGTTAATAAACTGACATATTAGACAAAAATAAGATAATCGCTTCATCTTTAGAAGAATATTGGAATGATTCACAACCCTAGATAGTTTCATAATATTGATTACTTTCTAGAATTTACTTTCGCATTATTTTAATTACTTGTCTTTAGTTAAAATCACCAACCAAACAACAATCAATTTTTAGATACTTGTACAAATTTAACTTCAATAAATTAATAGCTTAGGTATTAATTCCTCGTGGGATTGATACATTTTATACTACTTGAGTGATACGTACGCTTGCATTACGTGTGTGATTTCACCGATCAGAACTTGCGACTATTGGATAGTTACTTGTTTTTATAAATAATTATTACATATTTTAATACGACTAGTAGTGTCATTGACGAAGAGATAAACATTAAGAAAAATATATGGTTAAGTAAATAATTTAGAACAATGTTTTATGAGATTTTATCATTTAAGCATTAGATGCTTATTTCGTATGGTAAAAGATGGTCTGATACGAGATCACACCACATATCCTTATCCATTTAATGAATATTGTATTCAGGAATGTGATTAAATCTCATTTAACCAATGCTTGTCATTGGACCACAAGATTTATTAAAATGATACATTAGATGTATATAGTTTAATGAATTATAAATTGCTTAAGGTAGTTTTCTTTACTTCGTAACTTAGTCAATGAGTTGTCATGACTTAGTTACATGTTTATGATAAAACGCAGATATAATATTTTGACTGGTTCAAAGATATTCGATCTGAAGTTTTGAAAACTATATATTTAGAATTCATTGTGAGTCTTTGAATTGTTCAAAGATGTTTGATACGATCAAATAGTTGAATTTATGGCAATTAGTTCTAAGATTATTCAAATAATATGATTCTTTATCAATATGATTCTTCTACGATTCCATCGTGATGGAATTAGTTAGTGGGAGTAATTAAATCTTATATGATTTGATTCGTATGATACTGAGTGTTGCCGAATTAGTTTCAATACTCTTGGGGATATACTCCAGTAACACTAATTCATCCTTTTAATTAAGGTTCCATTAGTTTCTACAGTTACATATATGATATGTATACGTAGAAAATTCAAATCTTGAAAGGTTCGAGATTTGAATCTTTCTTTTGTATAATGGTTATATAATTGAAAGTACTTGCGCCTCAGAGGTACAAGTAAAAGTTTATCAGTTATTCTATTTAATAGAATATTTTATTCTTTTTGATATAATATTTTTTCTACGATCCCGAGTAATAAAATTATTTTATTACTTAGTGTGTAACATCAGATGTTGACCATTGTAGAAAAGACTTGATTTTTTGAAGTCAATTGTGAGAGTGATAAACTATAAATGGAACTACATAATTAATAAGATTGAAAGACCCTTAGACATCTTCCATATAAGTCAAATAGGATGTCAGAATCATTTGCGAAGTATTTGATACTAAATGGTTATGTTGTTTTCTTATCGAAGAAAATTATCCTATAACTTATAGTGGGAGCGATATTTGATATCGATTTCGGAAGTTAGCATTAAACCAAACATTTGAGATTATTCATAGCTTACGATGATCAAGTTTTGAAATTGATTAAACTTTCGTTGTGAATCGTTCATAAAATATGCAAATGGTTTGCACAGCAAAAGCAAAGTGAGCTTATGAAATGTTTGACATTTATAGTATGACAGGGAGAAAGGTTATACTCAATAATCTATTGTAGATTTTAAGAAAACTTGTCTTTAGTCTCACTAATTGAACAATTAAAGATATGTTGGTTAATATTAATACTAATGCAAAATGGAATTTTGAATGGTTTCTTCGGATAAGAGATCCGTTGTGATTTCTTTGTTTGAAGAGTTTATTCTGGAATGGCCCTAGAGTTTGTATTCTGCTAACATCGCAGTTTGGTATACTAGCTTACAGAGCCTATTGTAGACTTAGATGAGCCTTCTGGAAATGTGTGTTCTCTAATTTTGATATGAGCCTACTGTAGTTTTATTTTATTGTGTGCTAATTGCATGTTTATTATCTGCATGAGTATTTATGCAGGTGTTAACGCAACCTACACAGCCAAATAACTAAAGTCTCACCAGTAGGAACCTGATCAACTCCGCGCCTGGTAGTGTTGTTCCTTAATCTTTTTTCTTTATATTTCTCTTACATTGAGGATAATGCAACTTTTAAGTGTGGGGGTGCATGCATGTAGTGATAAATACCTGTTATAAAAAAAATTGTTTGTTTTTTTTATCCTTAATAGAAAAACATATGTCCAATGATGAATATTGTTTGTTTTAGGGTGAAAACTTAGAATTGATAAGTTCTTTAATGTACTTTTATCTGATGTCTTAAGTAGTTGATCTAGGTTGGACTCGTAAGCACTTAACTATAGGTTTTTAGCAGTAAGAACCTAAGCAGTTGGCAAAGTGACTAGTTGAAGAAATTGCATGTCGATGAATGACCGTTTTCTTAGATGTCTATCATGATTTGTTAGTGTTATGATGCATGGTTAAAAATAAAAAGATAAAGTCTCGAAAGGAAGAAATTAAACCACCTATAACTGATAAGCGTGAAGCTACCCATGGGCGAGTGTTAGGACCACCATCAAGAGAAATGCTACCTTAAAATGTAGGTGTGTTGAGAAAAAAAAGGAAAAGAAAAAGTTCAAAAATAAAAGAAAGAAAAAAAACATACCATACTAAGCAAATAAAGGCAAATACATAGTGCATTTGAGATATCTAGGTTGGTTTGACCCATCAGATCCCAATTTTTAAATAAATCATTGAGTTGGCTTACCTAGGAATCAAGCTGTGAATAAACCTTTACACACACACACTGTAAGTCTGGCTTAGATGATTTATTCAAGGACTTGGATGTTGGTCTCTAAGGCATTCCCAAGTTCAATTTAAGTAATGAAATAAAGTGAATACTCAAGTAAAAATGACGGAATCATACTTACAAAGAACGGATGTTGGATGCGTTGAACACAAAAAACTTTTGCTTCCTTGAAGTTTCGGCCAAGCTCCTTTGAAGTTGATCTCCAAGATCCAAGCTTTGAGTGATGAGATTCCAAGCTCAATGGGAAAAGTTTCCCTATCACCTTATATGATCCTTTAATGTGCTAGCATTAGGAAAAATTGCTACAAAATTTCCTTATTTTTGCTTGTAGTGCTCGACAATTTTAGAGAGAGAGGGAGAAATACTTTTTCCCTTTTTTTGCTTTGTGTTTTGTTTCTTCAACATTTCTAACAAAGTCAACTCCAATATTTGGTATATGCTTTTCCAAAAAGCATAAAGCAAATTGGAGGGGAAAAATACATTCAATGCCTCCATCTACTCCCATCATGAATAGTGACTAGATGTCAATCACAAAAAGGTGACATGACTTCCATCACTAAAGTGACAGACGATGTGACTTGCGATGTGACTTATGGGCCCCACTTAAATTCAAAATCAGAGTGGGCCCGCAAACACATTCTGGGCTCGAGTTCGTTAATTCTGAATTAACGAATTTTACGTTACGACGTAATTAAATCAAATTTAATTAAATAATTATGCCTAGCAAAATTACTATTCACGTCGCTAGCGAATTAATTCTAAATTAACTCGTTCGTCCGAATTAAAATCCAATTTTATTTTCGCGTCGAAATCTAATTTCGTTTAATATATCGAATATATTATTTTATCGATTAATTCCAAATTAATCGTTCTCTCTTTTCTAATAGTATTTTATCCCAGATAAAATCTCTCCGCAATTAATCCTAGATTAATTATGTTCGAATCATACGTCATCGGTGAATATTCGGGAAGCGACCCATGAGATCCCTGGATATGTTGGCAGTAAATCCGGTCATCGGACTATCCGAACACGTACGTAGCTAGTACTACATTTTTACCGATTTACGAGACATGGTTGGCTTCTAGCAAAGCACCGTGCCTACCCAATTCTCCAGAAATATTCTTAAAGGAATATTTAATCTATGCCAGGCGTAGTATACGTAGTATTGCGTATTGCGATCCAGTATCGGATGTCACATGCAAGGCTTGAGGCTGGAATAGTGTCTGCCCCGTACGAAGCATAAATTGGATCACAAGCAACTAGTCTATTTAATCGGGTAATCATGACCTAGTCATATTATCCCGATGGTTGCAACACATTAGAGCACCAGTTCTGTATCCCTGCGTGATCATCATCTCCATATGACTGAAGTGATACTTCCGTCTTGACATCACACCCAATACACTACGATTCTCAATAAACCCAGAAGAGGCGTACACAGAACCTATTAAAGTCCTGGACGACCAAAACCAAAGCGTATTGATTGTCGCAAGTACTAGCGATGCAAGTCTCAGGTCAAGACCAAATACACCTACCCTGATGCGGATTCCCATAGACACATAGTCATACTACCAATGGGATTCCGCGGGGTCTATCCAGAGCGAAGCTGTTTCCGTACCATCGGTAAACACAACCTCCTATCACACTTGCATAAGTATCCAATACTTAAATATATGAGAACTATGCCGTTACGCTTCCATAACACGCACAAGTGCAATACTAGTCTATTCCGCATTATCGATGTCCAGTCTCGATAATACTACGACTATGGATATTTAATGATTAAACCGTTATTGATTGATACTGTCTCATATCTTGTAATCCGGAACTAATCATAAGGACTTTTATCATTTATATATTAAAGTAATCAAATTATAAAATGATAAAATGCAATTTTCATTTCTTCATAGTTAATTTGTACAAAAAACCACAATGTCTTTTACAAATAGTGACGTTATGAGACATAATTGTCTAACAATCTCACACTTGGCCTATAGCCAGTCACTCAAGCATCTAATATCTGAACTATGTACATGTCGCTCAAACTTTTGCTGAGGAATAGCTTTAGTCAGCGGATCTGCAATGTTGTCCTCTGATGCGACCTTCTCGATCTTCACATCGCCACGATGTATGATCTCACGAATCAGATGGAAACGTCGAAGAACATGCTTGGATCGTTGATGAGACCGCGGTTCCTTAGCCTGCTCTTTAGCCCCGTTATTGTCACAATACAATGGAACGGGTGCAGCTGCTAATGGAACTACTCCTAATCCAATTAGGAATTTACGGATCCAAACTGCCTCTTTTGCTGCTTCAGCTATAGCAATGTACTCCACTTCTATTGTTGAATCGGCAATAGTCTATTGCTTGGAAGATTTCCAGCTTACTGCTCTGTTATTCAAACAAAATATGTACCGAAAATGCGACTTGCAGTCGTCTTTATAGGTTTGGAAACTTGCATCGGTATACCCAGTTACCTCAAGTTCTCCATCTCCATAGATTAAGAAAGCATCCTTAGTTCATATAAGATACTTAAGGATATTCTTAACCGCCATCCAGTGACCATCACCTGGATCGGCCTGATAGCGACTACACATGCTCAAAGTATACGATACATCATGTCGCGTACATATCATGACATACATGATCGATCCGATTACTGAGGCGAACGGGATCCAACTCATGTTGTCTCTCTCATCTTGAGTTTTAGGACACATGTCCTTAGATAGAGTGACGCCATGTGATACTGGCAACAGTCCCCTCTTGGACTGATCCATGTTGAATCTCTTCAACACTTTGTCAATGTACGTGCTCTGGGAGAGTCCAAGCAGCTTTCTAGATCTATCATGGTAGATCTTTATTCCTAGAATAAAGGCTGCTTCTCCCAGATCTTTCATGGAGAATTTTAATGAAAGCCAAGCTTTCACCGATGTTAACATGGGAATGTCATTGCTAATAAGCAATACATCATCAACGTAAAGGACAATGAATTTCAGTGCCCTCCCACTAACCTTCTTATATACACAAGGATCATCCTCGTTTTGAACGAAATCATATTCTTTTATGATCTCATCAAAACGTTGGTTCCAATAACGCGATGCTTGCTTCAATCCATAAATGGATCGATTTAACTTACAAACATTGTTTGCAAGTCTTGGTACGAAAAAACCGTCAGGCTGTTACATATAAACATCCTCCAAAAGGTTTCCGTTAAGGAAAGCAGTTTTGACGTCCATCTGCCATATCTCGTAATCGAAATATACAGCAATAGCAAGAATTATCCTAATGGATTTAATCATGGCAACGGGTGAAAAAGTTTTATGGTAATCGACACCATGTCGTTGACGATACCCTTTCGCTACAAGCCAAGCTTTGTACGTTTGTATGTTTCCATCCATGTCGGTCTTCCTCTTGAAGACCCATTTGCAACCAATAGGCTTTACGCCTTCTGGTGCATCAATTAGTGTCCAAACTTGGTTGGTGTACATGGAATCCATTTCAGACTTCATGGCATCTTGCCATAAAGCAGAATCGATACCTTGTATCACTTCCTCATACGTAGCCGACTCGTGTTCCTCAATAAGATTAATATCCACATGAGGTGAGATCAGAAACCCATACCTCTCAGGTTGTTTTTTGACTCTCTCCGACCTACGCGGTTCTTGTGTATTCGAAGATTGTGGTATAGTCTCATCCCTGATGGACTGTTCTTGTTCCGTTAAGGATTCTGTACCAGGAATAGTATCACTCCGATTTTCATCGAGTTCTACTTTCCTCCCACTTATCACTGCATTTAGGAATTCCTTCTCAAGGAAAACCGCATGTAGAGCAACAAATACTTTGTTCTCTTGTGGGTGATAGAAGTAATATCCTTTGGTTTCCCTGGGATATCCTACAAATAGGCATTTATCCGATTTGGGTTCTAGTTTGGTACCTTCCAAATGTTTGACGTATGCCCAGCAACCCCAAATCTTCAGGAATGAGAAACCCGGTTTCTTTCCTGTCCATATCTCATACGGAGTCTGTTGAGCAGACTTTGACGGAACCTTATTCAAAATAAGTATTGCACTGTTCAATGCATATCCCCAAAAGAAAATAGGTAGCTCTGTGCGACTCATCATAGACCTTACCATGTCTAACAAAGTTCGGTTTCTCCGTTCGAACACACCGTTTAATTGCGGTGTTTCGGGAGGAGTCCACTGTGAAAGAATACCATAGTCTTTCAAGTAATAAAGAAACTCATTGCTTAAGTATTCGCCACCACGGTCCAACCATAATGTCTTAATACTTTTGCCGGTCTGTTTTTCTATTTTGTGTCGAAACTCTTTGAATTTCTCAAAGGTTTCCGACTTGTGTCTCATAAGATACACATAACCATAACGCGATGCATCATCCGTAAAGGTTACGAAGTATTCATATCCACCTCTAGCCTGGCTAGACATGGGCCCACATACGTCACTATGAATGAGGGCTAACAGTTCGGTGGCACGTGCACCTTTACCGCTAAAAGGTGATTTAGGCATTTTGCCTAACAAATAATATTCGCAGACGTCATATGAATTTGGATCAAATCCATCCAAGTACCACACTCTTCAAAAGTGTGGATATGCGAGTCTTGTTGATGTGTCCTAGACGACAATGCCACATATAAGTTTCATCTTTGTTACTTACTTTAAGCCTTTTTTTTGTTACATTATATGTTTGAGATTGATTTATATTCAAAATATAAAGACCATTATTTACATCAGCAGTGCAAATTTCCATATCATTTTTATACATAAAACACCCAGTGTTTCTAAATACAAAAGTATACCCACATTAGGCTAACATAGATACAGAAATAATATTCCTAGTCAAAGTAGGTACATAATAACAGTCTGAAAGTTTAAGTACATGCCCCGAAGGCAGTTCCAAAACAAAAGTGACAATGGCCAAAATGGCGACTCGTGTCCCATTTCCAACGCGGAGGTCAATCTCTCCTAAGGCCAGTCTCCTGCTAATCTGCAGATCCTGCACATCAGTACATATATGAGTTCCACAACCAGAATCAAAAATCCAATTTTTAAAACTAGTAGTAGACATGTTTATTTCTATAACAAACATACCTGAAGGCGGTGCCTTGCCCGCTTTGATTTCCTTTATGTGTGCCTTGTACTCGCGGTAGTCACGCTTCCAGTGACCCCGCTTGCCGCACTGGAGACATTCATCTTGGGATTTGTCCTTACCCTTCCCAGAAGGTTTTGACGATTTGGTCTTGCCTTTCTTTTTCTTCTTCTTCTTTACACCTCCAGTCGCCTTGGGCCAAGCCCTTCGGAGTCTGAGATGTTGAAATAAAGTGCGCCTCGCGCTTCTTGCCCTTTAGGAGGTCTTTTTCTGCTTCACGCAGTGTGGACATCAACTCTCCAAGATTTTGGTCTTGGTTCAACATATTGTAGTTCATGATGAACCCACTCCAAGTATCGGGGAGAGACTGTAAGATCAAATCTATTGAAGTCTCAGCCTCGAAGACGATGCCCATCTGTCCGAGCTGCTCAATGTCAGCAATCATCTATGACACATGGTGCTCAATAGACGTACCCTCTGACATGCGAGCGAGGAAGAGCTTCTTCTGCAACTCATATCTTTGCGATCTAAGATTAGATCGGTGAAGATCATGCAACTTCGCCATCATCTCATAGGAATCCAATCCCTTGTTCTGTCGACGAAATTGCGGAGTCATAACAGTAAGCATTACCGATTGATCTGTCGAGTTGTCATCGCTATGAGTCTTCCAAAGCTCTAGCTCAAACAACTGATCAGGTCGGGGCTTAGGCCCAAGAGGTCTCTCTATGGTGTAGAGCAACTTCTCAGATCACAGGACAATCCTGAGATTCATATCCCAGTCTCGAAAGTTTGTGCCATTAAAGACATTATCGCCCATGACAATATCCATAATGCTTAACTTTCCTGTCATCTTAATCGCAATAGTCAAACTATTCAATTAACGATGTAGGGTACAGTCTAACTGTTACAAGAAAAATAATAAAATATTAGTCCAACTACTAAATATAATTGACGAAATAATTTAAAAGCGCGTAAAGCTAAGTATTTGAATGAAATTGCAAATTCAATACTAGCCACCCACTATTTTTCGGCGAGCCTCTAACCCTCTGTTGAGTACTCGGGAAACCTAGTTTCCTAGTGGGCTAGGATCCCGTTAAATAACACACAACCTTGACTTTGGCCAACAAGCTGTATGATATTTAACTAGGTAGATCTCTAAGATCAATTGGATCTCATCCAATTCCTAGATCCGGTAGGTGGACCTCCAAGTCCGAAACATATATACAATATATATGCCAATATATCCAATATATTTCCTAACATATTTCCTCTGAATCAACTAAGCCTTGGCTTTGGCACAACAAGCTTAATGATTCCAGTTAAGCGGAACCCATTGACTTTGGAAAGCTTCGTAATCGATGTCGATGGACAAGAAATGATCTTGACTTTGGCCAACAAATCACAACTTGGACAAGACATACGATATGGAACAAAGCCTTCATGATTCAAACACATCCGCGATGGACAAAGGTCTTGACTTTGGCCAACAAACCAGTGCCAATCTTGGATCTTGAATAAGAATCACTCAATGGAAGGAAAACGCTTAATATTTGTTGAGGGTTTTTCGCGTAAATTGGCAACCAATTTATTATCTTTGATTAGGTCTCATCATACACCCTTAAGCATGCATTCTAAAAGCATAATAAGGCGCGGTAAATAAATTAATAATGATATGCAGATGGATATCTCACAGATTGTTCCTAGAACAAATCACTCAATTTCTTCTCCCCGACTAGCACTATTCTTACTTCTACCCAATTACATAATACAATTAAAGAAACCTCATTAACATTGAGGGGAATTAGGTGATAAGAGAATTACAAAGAATCGAGAGATAAGGCTGGACACGCAGGTCCAATTTAATAAATTCTAAATTTACAACAATTTCCAAATTAAATAATTACACTTTTAAATGCGCATTTACGACTTAGATTCCAAATCTAATCTAAATGGGTCTCAAAGCCCAATTAACATCCAATGTCATTTAATTAAAGTCAATGGGCTTTCAATTAATTTCTTAAGGCATGGACTTTGGTCAATATGGGTCAAGCCCAAATACCAAAGCCCAATTAAAGGAATCACCCTATTTGCCAAGAAACCAATTTCGGCCCATTAGGCCCAATTAAACATAAAAGGTCCATTTGTTATATTTGGACTTAATGGAATGGTTTAGGCCCAATTAGGATCCAATCCAATTGACCTAAACCAATTTGGCCCAACCAAGCCCATTAGGCCCAAAAACAACATTATAAGCCCAATTCTAATTTAAGCCCAACTAATTAAATTTTAATATTCCAAATATCATGATTTAATTAATTAAAGTGCTTAGCCATGATTAACTATTTAAATTAACATTTCCAAAATACTAATCTAATCAATTAATCATGCTTCTTCATCAATACATGTCCAACATAATTAAAACAAAATCAACTCATTTCCATGCTTAAAGCTCACGGCATTAGTAGGGATTTTATATCCGATTCCGATTTCAATCCGATTGAATCTCAAATCAATATTTCCCAAGTCTTTAAACTCATCCAATGATCAAAAGAATAAAAAATACCATGACTTTAGGGCATATATGTATTCGGCCAAGCCTAAGATTTTGGGCAAAATTAATCCAATTAATTTTTTCTAAAATTGATCATCCATAACTATAAGTTATCAACATACAAGCATACTCAAAAAAATAATTTGATTAAAATATGCTCAAATCAAAATTACCCAAATCAAGAATATAAACCCTAAGTTCAATTTCATGCTCAACTTGGCTCTGATACCATTGTTGGTCTCTAAGGCATTCCCAAGATCAATTTAAGCAATGAAATAAAGTGAATACTCAAGTAAGAATGGTGGAATCATACTTACAAAGAACGGATGTTGGATGCGTTGAACACAAAAAACTTTTGCTTCCATGAAGTTTCGGTCAAGCTCCTTTGAAGTTGATCTCGAAGCTCCAAGCTTTGAGTGATGAGATTCCAAGCTCAATGGGAAATGTTTCCCTATCACCTTATATGATCCTTTAATGTGCTAGCATTAGGAAAAATTGCTACAAAATTTCCTTATCCTTGCTTGCAGTGCTCGGCAATTTTATAGAGAGAGGGAGAGAGAGTTTTTCCCTTTTTTGCTTTGTGTTTTGTTTCTTCAACATTTCTAACAAAGTCAACTCCAATATTTGGTATATGCTTTTCCAAAAAGCATAAAGAAAATTGGAGGGAAAAAATGCATTCAATGCCTCCATCTACTCCCATCATGAATAGTGACTGGATGTCAATCACAAAAATGTGACATGACTTCCATCACTAAAGTGACAGGCGATGCGACTTGCGATGTGACTTGTGGGCCCCACTTAAATTCAAAATCCGAGTGGGCCCGCAAACACATTCCGGGCTCGGGTTCGTTAATTTCGAATTAATGAATTTTATGTTGCGACGTAATTAAATCAAATTTAATTAAATAATTATGCATAGCAAAATTACTATTCACATCGCTAGCGAATTAATTCTAAATTAACTCGTTCGCCCTAATTAAAATCCAATTTTATTTTCACATCGAAATCTAATTTCGTTTAATATATCGAATATATTATTTTATCGATTAATTCCAAATTAATCGTTCTCTCTTTTCTAATAGTATTTTATCCCAGATAAAATCTCTCCGTAATTAATCCTAGATTAATTATGTTCGAATCATACGTCATCGGTGAATACTCGGGAAGCGACCCATGAGATCCCTGGATATGTTGGCAGTAAATCCGGTCGTCGGACTATCCGAACACGTACGTACCTAGTACTACGTTTTTACCGATTTACGAGACATGGTTGGCTTCTAGCAAAGCACCGTGCCTACCCAATTCTCCAGAAATATTCTTAAAGGAATATTTAATATATGTCAGGCGTAGTATACGTAGTATTGCGTATTGCGATCCAGTATCGGATGTCACATGCAAGGCCTGAGGCTGAAATACTGTCTGCCCCGTACGAAGCATATATCGGATCACAAGTAACTAGTCTCTTTAATCGGGTAATCATGACCTAGTCATATTATCCCGATTCTTGCAACACATTAGAGCACCAGTTTTGTATCCCTGCGTGATCATCATCTCCATATGACTGAAGTGATACTTCTGTCTTGACATCACACCCAATACACTACGATTCTCAATAAACCCAGAAGAGGCGTACACAGAACCTGTTAAAGTCCTGGATGACCAAAACCAAAGCGTATTGATTGTCGCAAACACTAGCGATGCAAGTCTCAGGTAAAGACCAAATACACCTACCCTGATACAGATTCCCATAGACACATAGTCATACTACCAATGGGATTCCGCGGGGTCTATCCATAGAGAAGCTGTTTCCGTACCATCGGTAAACAGAACCTCCTATCACACTTGCATAAGTATCCAATAGTTAAATATATGAGAACTATGCTGTTACGCTTCCATAACACGCACAAGTGCAATACTAGTCTATTCCGCATTATCGATGTCCAGTCTCGATAATACTACGACTATGGATATTTAATGATTAAACCGTTATTGATTGATACTGTCTCATATATTGTAATCTGGAACTAATCATGAGGACTTTTATCATTGATATATTAAAGTAATCAAATTAAAAAATGATAAAATGCAATTTCCATTGCTACATAGTTAATTTGTACAAAAAACCACAATGTCTTTTACAAATAGTGACGCTATGGGTCATAATTGTCTAACATTGGATTCAAGTTGCATTGAGTACTTTGAATGTTCTCTGATTTCATTACTAGACATTCTTTGAGGATAATAATGTGTGTAGCTATTGGGACTATTTCATTTTGTTATTTTTGCATGATTGCATGTTTTGAATGACGTTTGTGGGTGTCATCGCTGTAAGCCCTCATGAGACTATAACTCGTCCACTAGGGCCACCTAAGGGTTTAAAGGCTTGTTGCATACGATAAATACAATTGTGATCCCTACGAAAGTGGCTAAGTATTTATTTATTTATTTTTATCTTTTTAGTTTAGTTCTTATTTTCTTTTTGCGCTTGAATTCCTAGGGACTAGCAATAAGCTGGTTGGGGGTTGTGATAAGTGCATGAAAGTGTACTTTGAACATCACTAATTCGGTTTGATTATCATGTATTTAATCTTAATTATTAGATCTAATAATTATTAGATTGAAACTAAATCTGATTTAGTGATATGTATATATTAGACAAAGACTCTAGGATTGACAAAGTAGTGTATAGGTATAATATAGTTTGTAATTGACATTGGGAAGTGTCACTATAAGTTGTATATTCAGAAATAAAAACCCCGATCAAGATTTACTAACACGGGTTGGTTAGTAAAATCCGCTGAGACCAGTACATGTCGTATATTGAAACCTGGTCCGATGGTTTATCCCAATAAACCACGAGTCTTGGGAGACTCATATAGACATGTACGTGTTTATTTGATAAACTCTGAACGACTCACCGAAGATTTCCTAATAGATGGTACACCAACTTCAATAGGAATCTTCTCGAGTCGAGTAGCATAGTGGTCATTCGATTTGAGATACCACTGTGGATATATGACACATCTTCCACACTTTGATGGCAGTCACGTCACCGATCTATTTAGATCAGACCTCCGCCTACTGGTTAGGTGTGGACTCATGTTCATGATATCGTGTGAGTATCAGATAGAATCTGTCAGTCATATGTACATGGCATAGACATCTTGTACGTGTTTACGATCTAGTAAATCCATGGTCGTGGTATACTTCGGAAGCGAGTTCAGAGTGTTATTTAGAGATCGTAAATTTGAAAGTCGACTATATTATACCTTAGGGATTTGACGTTCTTATCTATATCCCTAATATAATATTGATATCCTGTGACGGAGGGATTATACGTATGCAATGACCTCGACTTGCATAGTTTAGCGAGATTATCTGTGGTCGTCATAATTTATGAGTGGGTGAATTATGGACACGAAATTTGATTCTGTGATGGATAAACCTAAACTTAGAGAGTCCCACAATATGAAGTGTACTCGTTGAGCACTTGGGCAACACGTTATGAATAATACAGATTATTCATGATACTTCATTCAGATTAAATGAGTTAATTCGAATCGTTTAAACAGTTAAACGAAAATACATGCATTAGGGGATTTTGGTCAATTAATAATTAATATGTATTTGTATTTGATATAAAATTTGATTTGATACATATTAATTAATTATCAAATGAGATTTTGACACATGTCATTAATATATGTATTTTGTTATTTAAAGTAAACAAAAATACATATATATAGATATATATATTATTTATTTATTTATTTGTTAAATAATTAAATAATTAAAAATAAAATATCTAATGTCATCATTTACTTGAAAAATGGCTAAGTCTAATTTGTTACACTTAGTCTTATTAAAGTAAATGGTTGTCAAATTGAATTTGGATTCTTTAATTTGATTAAATTTTGAAAATTTTAAAAATGCCCCTCCCCCCTCAATTTCGCCAAAGATATAAAAAAAGGGGAAAATTGTTTTCTCTTTCATAAGTGGTCTTGGCCAAAGTTTCCACCATTTTAGAAAGCTCCCAAAATTTATCCTTGAATAAACTTAAAATAAAGTGATATTCTTAAGCTTAGAAAGATTTTTCTTGTTCTTGAGTATCTAGAATAGTTCTAGGGTTTCTTTCTTTCTTGGATTTTGAGGCTTTTTGATTTGGAGGATGGATTTGGAGGCTAGATGCATGTGTGAAGTTAGATTGAATAATATTAGTATAATATTAGTTTAATTTTATCATTTGATGACTTAATGTCATTCTAGAGTGTTATGACTACTCTTATAACTCCTAGAATTATTCTTGAGTTTTTCATTGGTGGCGGCTTTGTTTGGTGTAAATATTATATAATTAATGTTGAGAAAAATGGATTTAAATCATGAAAAATGATATTTTTGGTACCTAGATCATATATGGAAATTCTGGAATTTTGGTGATGAAAAATATATTATTTAAATGTATTTAATGTGTATTGGGCATTAGAATAATTTTTGGAAATTATTTCGGATTGAAAATATGTGAAAACGGTGAAAAACGGCGTTACCATATGTGTTTCGGGCTTACTGGTGAAGGTTGTCCAAACAGTAAATTGGTCACTGTTCGGGCAGCCCATGAACTACCCAAGTAAGGGTGCCAGTTTAGCCCGCGGCCCGGCCCCGCCCGACGGGCTTTGGCCCGGCCCGTGGTGGAAAAAGCCCGGGCCGGGCCTTAAAACGAAAGCCCGACTCGGGCCCGGGCCAAAATTAAAAAAAAAACATAAATATATATATATATATATATATATTTTTAATATGTTTATATCATTTTTATTTATTTTTAGCATTTAAATTTTTAATTTATCAATGAAACTTGTGATTTATTTATAAATTGTCTTTGTATATAGTGTAAATATATTTTATATTTATATATTTTAAATTTAAAATTTTTTTTTTAAAATTTCGGGCCCAAAAAAGCCCGGGCCGAGTCGGGCCGGGCCGGGCTTTTCCCGGGCCCGGCCCATTGCCACCCTTATACCCAAGTACTATTGGGGCTGACCTGGGCAGTCCCCATGTGTATTGGTTGGTCGGTTCGTGAAAAAACACATTTTATGCCATTTTACGGAAAAATATTTTTGTAAATAACAAATACAATATGTTTATGTGAAATATGAATGAATTATTCATATTATATTTTGAATAATTTATTCGGTAAGTTTAAAAGTTTTTAAAGTTACGATTTCGTCCGAAACGAGCGTTTCTGCTGCGCCTTTGAGAAAACCCCAACAATGGATACCTAAACCCCTTATGGCACACATACGGACAGACGAATCCTATCTTGATATGCACTTGATTAATGAGTGCATCGGTCCACACCCAACGAATATCTAGAGGCCAGACCATGAAATGTTTCTGACATACATGGCATCAAAATGTGGAGGATCTCACACAAAATCAATATTATCCTATAGTCAAAGGATCACATATGCTACTCCTCTCGAGGAGATTCCTATTGACGGTGGTGTGTACTTTCAACTATTATGAATCATCTGTGAGTCATTCAGTATTCGCTCCAACGAATACCCACATGTCTATACGAGCTTCCCATGCTTATGGTACATCAGGTTAAACCATTGGAACTCTTATTCTAATATACGACATGTGCTTGTCTTATTGGTTATAGGATTTCGACCGTATTCCAAAACCAACGACTAGGAACATTTACTTTAAGAATAGTTTATAATAGTAATACTATCCCAATATCGAACCACCCAGTGTCCAGTATTACTAAATGACTATTCTAATGTCGATGTCATTCTCAGTATATATATCCATCTAATATGCATAATGAAATTAGCATTAATAAGGTTTGAAATGAAAATATAATTAAATAATAAAATATAATGTGCAATACATTATTCGGATTCGCGCTCCAAACACAAACTCCAACAAACTCCCACTTGCTTAGTGCTAATCCGGATGGTACCGTCTTTTCCACATATTTATCGAATAACTTATGAGGTAAGGCCTTAGTAAACGGGTCTGTTATGTTGTCTAGTCCTTAAACCTTCAAGACCATTATGTCTTTTCGTTCAATAATTTTTCTAATCACGTGATATTTCCTATCTACATGTTTAGACTTGGAATACGCTCTCAGCTCCTTAGCATACACAATGGCTCCATTATTATCACAGTACAATGGGATCGAATCTTCAAAACTAGCCATAATTCCAAGTTCCGTGATAAAATTTCTAATCTATATAGATGCTTTAGCAGCTTCTAAAGCCGCTATAAATTCCGCCTCAATGGTGCAATCAACTTTTGAGCCTTGCTATTAGCATCACCAACTAACTGCACCACTATTAAGGGTAAATATATATATCCGGATGTAGGCTATGTGTCATCTGGATCTCCCTGGAAGTCAGAGTCTGTATAACCTTTAACTTGTAGCTCATCTTCTCCATATATTAGAAACTTATCCTTAGTACCCTTAAGATATTTCGGGATATGTTTCACGACTGTCCAATATTCATTACCTGGATCAAATTGACATCGGCTAGTCACACTAACATCGAATCTGATGTTAGGTCTCGTACATAGCTTAATATACATAATGCTTCCAATACAAGAAGCATATGGAAAGTTAGACATCATAACTCTCTCTTCCTCAGTTTGAGGAGCCATTTTCTTCGAAAGATGTATGATGTATGAGAAAGGTACATTTACTGCCTTGCAGTTGGTAAAATCGTACCTTTCTAACATTTTATCTATGTACGCGGATTGCGAAAACCTTATAAGTTTCCTAACTCTATCCTGGTAGAGCCTTATATCTATTATATAGAAAGCTTCACCCATGTCTTTCATTGATAAATTCTAGCAAAGGTAGCCTTTCACACTTTGCATCAATATTATATCATTTCCAATGAAAAGGATTTCATATACATACAAAATAAGGAATACTATCATGCTCCCACTCACTTTCTTATAAACATACAATTCTATATCATTTTTAATGAATCAAAATAATCTAATTATCTCATCAAAACAACGATTCCATCTTTGAGATGTCTGTTTAAGTCTATAAATAGACTTCCGAAGCTTAAAAACCTAGTTTGAAGTCTCACTGGATATGAAACCCTCTGGTTGTTCCATATAGATATCCTCGTAGAAGAATCCATTTAGGAAAATGGTTTTCACATCCATCTGACATATCTCATAATCGTGATATGCAGCAAAGGATAAAAAAATTAATAATGGATTTTAGCATGGATATTGGTGAAAAAGTTTCCTCATAGTAAATCATAGGACATTGAGTGTAATATTTCGCTACCAGTCAGGCCTTAAAGGTTTCCATCTTTCCATCGGGCACTCGCTTCCTTTTATAAACTCATTTACAACCAATAGGTTTAATTCCTTCAGGAAGTACAACCAAGTCCCAGACTTGATTGTCATGCATAGAATCCATCTTTGGACTTCATGGCTTCCTACCATTTTCCCGAATCGATATCCAATATCGCTTTTTTATACGTAGTCGAATCTATTTCCTCTAAGAGGAGAACATCAATGCTCACATCAGATGCTAAAAATAATCTCTCGGGAGTTCTTGATATTTTATTCGACTTACGTAGAATCTGTGTTATAGATCCTTAACCTAGTTGGATATGTGGTTCCATCTTTGGTTCCTTATTGTTGGGATTAAACTCTTCGAGTTCAATCTTTCTACAATTCTCACTTTCTCTCAAAAATTCCTTTTCAAGAAAAGTGACAAAACGTCAGAATCTTAGAATTGATATCCCAAAGAATTTTTAGGACATCCAACGAACCTATATTTATACCCCCCGGGTGCTAGCTTATCACGTTGCGTAACTCTAATGTATGCAGGAAAACCATAAATATTTAAATATCTAAGACTTGGATTTCTACCAAACCATATCTAATATGAGGTTGTAGAAACAGCTTTCGATGGAACTCTATTAAGTATGTGGGCAGCAGTTAAGTAAAGTATTACCTTAAAGGTAATATGACAGTAGCGCATGTTAGTTCAACTGCACGGTTTGCACGCAGGTTAGGATTCAGGGACGAATCCTATTATAAATAGGGAAGAATGTATCACCTAGTCAGTCATGACATGTCAGGTATAGTAATTATCATGTTTGACATGTTATTATTCATATAATAATGTGTTAAAAGGTTAAAAACATTCGAAATCCCACCCGTAGGTTCGGGAAAATTTTCCAGTTTCAACACATTCTTTGCTGCCTAACGGAGTCACAAGTAACTTTTGGTAATTTAATCATAACTTTTCTCCCATGTTCGATTTTAGTGATCATTATATGGTTAAAAATGTAAGATCGAGACCTATAATTTCCATGTTAATCATTTTCTCAAATTCGGACCCAAACCTATATTAGGGAAGTAGGCCTAACCCATGGATATCAAGCATAATTTTATTTTTAAATAACTTATTGGAATACTATATTCCATTATGAGTGCATAGGAAAAAATGGGATAAATCGGAGTCCGGAAGCTCAAAAACGAGAGAAAAATGGCTTTACGCGCATCGCGCGCCAAGTATCTTGTGCAGCGCTTGCAAGTGCGCAGCTTGCACATGCAAGCGCTGCATGTGCTAGCATGTAAGTGACAAGTTCAAAATATTCTAAAACGAAGTAGAAAAACAAACTAGTAAATTCATCAAGTACATTCTATTAGATCGATGTGGTGAAAGAGGATTTACATGAAGTTGATGAAGCCGCGTCAGTCATTACACCCTAAACCTCTACTCTAATAACAACGTGTCACACCCCAGGAAATTCAGACATTTGATCAAAAGAAGACGGCCTAGCCATCACCTGAATCCAAGATATGCACCTACTGAATTACTATTTAACTGGCTACATGCATGGCTGTAATGCAAACGTGATCATAATAACTATAAACTTATTAACATGGCTATGATATTATACATAAATATATTTTATATATACATATAACATTAATGTGATCTTGTGTGCATATCTTATACGTATATAACTTGATAACTATTAACACTTAAATACATGATCACATACAAGGCCTTATGGCTTGACTTGACAATAACTAACTGGTCCCTGTAGGAACCAATTTCCTAAAGCAGCAGAAACACATTAGGCACTCAGAATCGGCCTTGAATTTTTTTTTCAGCCATTCCCTTATTTGGCCGAATGTGACCAGCTCCTTTAATGATATTTAATTTACATTCGCACTGCTTTAATTACTTGTCTTTAGTTTAAGATCACCATCCAATCAACAATCAATCTATTAGATACTTGTAAACATTTAGCTTCATAAATTGATAGCCTAGGTATTAAGTCCTCGTGGGATCGATACATTTTATACTACTTGAGCGATACGTGCGTTTGCATTACGTGTGTGTTTACCACCGATCAAGCTGTAAAATCAGGAAATAATGTTAGAAACAATGTGTCGAAAACTCGTAACAAATGACTGTCTTTCTAAATTCAAAAATCTGAAATCATGTCTTTAATGTCCCTGAATCTAAGGTCTAGGGGCGTTATGTATCGTCGTCCCCTTAGCCCTGAAATCTAGGATCTATGGGCGTTACGTATCGCCGTCCCCCTAGTTCTGCTCTACATGTGCACATGTTGTATCCATCAATTCCATAAGTTACACCTGAGGTGGGGTTTTCTCCCATGCCTCCGAAACCATAAAATCATACTTTGAAATCATTTTCATCGTTAAACATCTCAAGTCATCTGAAATCGGTGTTTTAGTAATCTTTTGCTAAAACTCATTAAAAATCAAGGAAATAAAACCTTTATTTTAAAATATAAAAACTTGAAATAAGTACTACACTCACAGTGCTACGGCAAGTCTAGTGTGGTTCCTGGCGTAGGTGATCTCCGAGTGCCTTGACATCGATCTAATGTCAAAAAAATCATTAGTTCTCTTATAATAAATAGAAAAGCATATGCAATACATGGTTGATATTCTATGCTTATGCCATGACTTATTGTGTGTTTACACACTTATACGAAACCCTTAGAGTGCCCCTTAACCTTTTAGGATAAAACTGAAATTGATAAAAAATAATCTTGGGAATTTGGTCACGCGTCATGACACTGGACATGGGCGTCGCGACGCTTACCCCATCAGGTGAGGCAGTTAGCAACCTTTATTCTCCGCATCGTGATGCAAAGGTTAGGCGTCGCGAGTCCCTCACACGTCGCGATGCTAAGTGATGCGCGTCACGACTTCCACCAAACCGAATCGAGGCAGTGAGTCTCTTCTGCTCTCTGTGTCGCGATGCTAGTCCTTTGGTGTCGCGACGCTCACATTCCCGAATCACATCAGAGGTAATTCTTCAGTACGTATCATGATGCCAGGTGTGCGCGTCGCAACGCTAGGCTGTTTTCAGGACCCAAATTTAACTTCGTCTTCACTCTTAGCTTGCACAACACTACTCAAACTCTAACCATAACAAACACACAAAATATCATCAATTACATCCTCTAACACCATCTCATAATCATTCCATAGACTTCAACTTAGTTTCATACTTAAGGATTTTACAACTTGGGGGTTCCATAAAGCCTTAATTTCCTTGACTCAATAACCATCTATACATCATCACACTCAAGTTAACAACATATTATAATCATCAAATCATCAATCTCAACAATTCAAGATTTGGGTCAAGCCTTACTCACCTTGAATTCAACTCTTCCTTCACAAATAGAGTTTCCAAGCTCCTCTTTCTCCTTCTTAGACTTGAATGATGGTTGACCTATTCTAGGTTATCTTGAAAATTTAGCAAGAAAAATGAAACTCTCTCATTTTCTCTCTAAGGGATTTTCGGTCAAGGGGGGGTGAAGTGAAGGGTTTTCCATTTTGATTTTTGTTTCTAAAATATGCTAAGCAATTTCTAGAGAAATCTTGAAGAATTGGCTCTTTTAAAGAAAATGGGGGACTTGGGCCAAAATTCACAATTCTTAATGGGCCTATAAATTGGGGTAACACTTGGTGATTAAGGCATATATGCCTCACCAATATTAATTGGGCTTTAACTTTTGGAATCGGGTCCATTATTTATCTCTATAATTTTTCCGCTAATGTGCAAAGAGAATTTATCTCAGTTCCCGAGTTACAACTTTGATTGAGCTATAAAATTTCGTGTCATTATATTACCACTCAACATACCACCGGCGAAACGACTTCACGTATTCAAGTGAGAAATCGAGGTTATGAAATGTTGACAAAATATTTCACTCTGGTTTTGAATGATGTCATTGGTGAGAAGCAGAATGTCTATAATTATTGTGTAAAAATTTACAAATACACCGGTGGGTATGGAACTATGACAGGTCATATGAGGAGTACTCATAAAGCTGAGTTTGAGATTGATACAACACAAACACAAATGACAAGATTTTCTGCTGCTGGTTCATGTTCTTCTTCTTCTACTAAATTGTTTAAATATAATGAATCTTAATGGAAAGATAATGTAACTGAATTTATTGGCATGAAATATTTACCTTTTATTTTTGGTGAAAAAGTATTTTTTAATGATTTAATACATGAAAATTTGAATCATGCTGCATATAAACTTACTAGGCTGACATGTAAAAGAAAAATTATGGAATTGTATGCAAAATGTCAAAATAATTTAAAGGAATTATTTTTTAAACTTAACGGTAGTATTTCAATTTGTAGTGACATATGAAGTGAGCATTGACAGTCATATTCATACATGGGTGTGACATGTCACTGGATTAATGATTCATGGTTTATTCAAAAAAGAATTATTGCATTTCGGATTTTTGATGATATACACTGTAAAAAATATTTATGTAATGATTAGTAATATTTTAGAAGCTCCAACGTGTCTTGAAGTTATAAGCTCAAACTTGTCTTGACGATTAGTGTAGGGCAGAACGTCGTGAACAAGAAAATCAGCCGGAAACTTTTGAAGATTTGCATGATAACATGGACACAACTGGAACTGAAGGCTCAAGAACCGGACCGCCTTCCCTGGATGACAATGACTAAAATATTAATGGGGTAAATTATTAAATATAAAATATAACAGACTACGTGAGCTTTGATTCCTCTACGCCCCAAGAGGATACGTAATCAACTTATGTAAGTGCAATTTTTTTTTTTCAAAATAATAAATAAAATATCAATGTCTATTTTTAATCTTACTCTTTAATAGGTCTTTAATTTTTTTTTATTATTTTCATTATAATTTAATTTAATTTATAAAAAAATTCGGTTTCAAATCTTAAACTGAACCGAACCTCACGGTTCGGCCGGTTTAAGGTTTGCTTAAACTGAACCGAATCGATCCTTATCGTTTGGCCAATTTAAGATTCGGTTGCGGTTTGGTTTTGGCCAAAACCATAACCAAATCGTTGGTCTACGGTTCGATTGGCCGAACCACCAACCGTACGGTTCGGTTACGATTTTGAATCATAATCGAACTGTGTGCATGCCTAGTCTTATATAACACAAACACATGGTCGTTTGTGCTTGGGTCAATAGATTGGTTGCTGACAATTTAAAACAAAGAAAGAAAAAGAAGAAGAAGAAGAAACTTTGTAGCTTTCAACCTTGGGGCCCCATCTAAAATTTTAGGTCTTTTTAAAGAAATCTTCACGAAATAGTCATGCATGGCCAGAAAATGGGTCTCCACGGCTGTCTACCAAAAAAGAGTACTTCACTTCACCCTTTTAGAGTTAAAAAGCTTTTAGGCAAAATGCCATTCTTGATCTTAATTATGACTTATTCCTCTCACATGGGAAATATATGTTTGGTATGGAGTGTTTTTATATGGTAATACTTTTTGATTAAGTAAATGTTCTTTTAATTATAATATTTTCAGTTCAATTACTCAATTAGTTTATGTATTTTTTTTAAAAAAAATAAATAAAATTAAAATGCATCTCTCGTTATTTTCGTAGTTGTGAGATTTATTTTTTAAGAATAAAATAGTAGTTCTATTTATAATATAACTTAAAATTCAAACAAACCTTACATGAGACAGATGAAAATATATTATAATTAAATAAATTTAAATGTAAATATATGTACAATAGGATATTTTTATATGATTTTTAAAAATATAAAAACTAATTTGATAATTAACTCAAATTATGAGAACTAAAGGAGCATTTACTCAAATTTGATTTTTTTAAAAAAATCAATTATATATTTCTTTTTAAATGATAAAATTATCCTACAAACAAAATAAGAGGCAAAATCATCTTTCAAGTAAAAAATGAGACAAAATAATGTTTCAAACAAAATAAGAGCTATTGATAGGAAAGGCATATATATTATGTTAGGTGTGCAATGACATATTTTTTCAATAGGGTCATGCGGACTCGAATTCATAACAATTTGAGCCACGAAATATTTGTTAAGATAATGAATTCTAGGTTTATCTCAGGTTTCTGTGAGGTGAAGAATTTTAAATTAATTAACATTCTTTAACATAACATGTGTAGGCTAGGTTATGTGCCTGATATTTGGGCTTTTCAATATTATATTTGAATCTTTTGCTTCACGAAAATAGGATTGATTTAGCTTTGGAAGTGTTTAAAAAATTGGTTTGTAAAGGAAGAGAGCCTGATGTTGTTACATATATTATACTATTATTATTGATGGGTTGTGCATAGGGATGACAGTGGGTAGGGTATGGTGCGGGTTTGCCATTACCAAACCCGCACCCGCATATGTAAATAAATTATCAAACCCGCACCATACCCGTTGCGGGTTGTAAAAGGAAAGGTTTTGAGTTTGGTGTGTTGTTTTATGATGCATTGATTAGTGGGCTTTGTAGAGCTGCTAGGATTGACAAGGCTATGAGAATAAAGAGTTTTAAAGAGGTTATGTTGGAAGATGATTATGGAAATGGTGAGTAGTGGGATAGAACCCGATGTGTATATTTATAATCAACTTCTTAAGGGTCTTTGTAAAGCTAACCGGCTGGATAAAGCTTATATGTTCATGGTGAATAAGATGGGAGGCGAAAAGAGTTGTGTGATATTGTATTATATAATACCATTATCGAAGCATTATGCAAGGAAAGTGATACTAGAAGGGCTTATAAACTGATTGAGCAAATTAGATACAGAGGGATTGAACTGGATGTGGTGACTGGTGACATTTATTATTCTCATAAAAGCTTTTCTTAAAGAAGGTAGTTCGGCTATAGCGAAGAAGCTTCTTAATCAGATGAGAGGAACGTGTCTGTCACCTGATCTTATACTTCATACTACATCAGTGGTAGCTTTGGTTCTGTTTCTGCTATAGCTTTGCGCTTGTCTCTCATTTTTGTTAACTTTTTTGTCTCTCATTTTCGTTAACTTGTGCAAAATTAAGTATGAATCAGCTGAAAGTTTAGATGGTATTGAGGAACTGTATTAGGGCCGTAGTTTATAATGGCCTCTTAGCTTGGGGTGGTGGGACAACAACGGAGCAGAATTTCTCTGTGGCCAACAGTTATGGAAGTGATCTTTTAAACGGTGGTTTCTTAATGCGTCCAAGCTACCAGCAGCCGTATTTTCTAGACGTTACATGTTCTGAAGCTCTTTTTTTTTTTTTTTTTTTTTTTTGAGAAAATCTACAATATAATGGAGGTATCACGTCATTCGTGCAACAATCTAACAATTCATTGCCATCCGAGCTAAAATATAAAAAATAACTAAAAAGATGGATATTAAATTATACATGTCATTTATTAATTTATTGATGATACCATGTCACTCATGTCTCCGTTTTGTTGAGAGTTAGTTTTGCTGTTAGTTGGTTTGTTATAAAAAGCATGCTATGCACGTGCTTTAGATTATAATATAAATAGTTCAAATGAAGTATTTGTTTGTGGCATTTTGTTAATAATAAAAAGTGTCCAGATTCATTCAATTTTCCTTTTTGTTTTTCTCTTTGTGCTTTCTCTACTTTCTCAAGAAACAAACAGCTTCTTCAGTTCTTGAGTTGCAGATTTTACATGGTATCAGAGCTAGAAGCTTAATCATGGCTTCTTCAAACACTAACACATCCTCACTCATGTTTACATTCACTTCACCAGTAAAATTGAATCGATCTAACTGGATGATCTGGAAATCACAAGTTCTTTCTTCAGTACGAGGTAATGGAGTTGAAGATCTTCTCAATGGAACAAGATCCTGTCCAAATCAGTTTATTCAACAAAACTCAGTAGCTCGCATGGCAGATTGCACACCTGAACCAAGAACAAATTCAGAGTACGAGATCTGGCATCGTCAAGATCAGCTTCTGCTGAGCTGGCTTCTGTCCTCCATCTCTATTGAGATTCTGAGTCTTGTTGCAGGTGCTTCGTCATCTCATGATCTTTGAAAAATCTTGAAGAACAATTTGGTTCGGAGTCTATGGCTAAAAAGGTACATCTCAAAACTCAATTGAGTAATCTTCGCAAGGGAGCCCTAACATGTGTCACAGTACTTCACAAAACTAAAGGCAATTGCTGATGAATTAGCTTGGCTGGCAGTCCAGTCAACAATTTCGATTTTAAAACACATCTGATCACTGGCTTAGGTCAACATTATGATCCAGTAGTGGTACATATAGAAGCAAATTCACATAATATGAGTATCAATTATGCTTATGCTATGCTGTTAAATCATGAAGCTAGGTTAGAAAGCAATCATGTTGATGATAATAAAGAAATGAAATAGAATTTCACTGCTAACATGGCTCAAACTGGTTCTGGAAAAAATACAAACAATTGGAATAGTAGAGTTAATTGGACTCAAGGAAACTATGGTATAGGTAGTAACAATAATGGAGGCAAATGATACTTTCATGGTAGAGGCAATTGGTATAATGGTTATAATCCCAAAGGTAGTTTTAGAGGAGGTTTCAGAGGTGGTTATAGTGGAAATGGTAATTCATGAGGAGACTTCAGTGGAAATTCTGGAAATTTTGGTGGTTACAATAGAGGTGGTCCTTCAAGAGGCAATGGCAGGGGAATGAATGTTGTTTGTCAGATTTGTTTCAAGCCTAATCACTCAGCAATGGAATGTCGAAACAGATTCAATAGGGACTTTTCTGGTTTTGGTAATCGTGGTGGTTATGGAAACTTTGGTGTCTATGGAAACAATGGTCAGGGTGGTCAGTTTTCAGGATACACTGATCAAGGATAATGACAGAGAGATATGACAAAGTTTCGGGAATCCCTCTTGCATCGAACTCCTATATTTAGTTTGCATTCCTTTTATTACACAATTGAAGGTTTCACATCATCCAAACCAACAATCGGAAAATATTCAATTCTACACATATTCAAAATATAAGGTAATTAATGATTATTTTCCCTATGTTAACAGCACACAAAAGCCATCGTTACGAGCTATCTAACGTCGACAATATACCCTCAGGCAATACTGCAGCAGAAGACCAACACGCAAAACAACTTTACCAGTTACAATTAATTCGCAAACCACACATAGAAGAAGCATGACTGGATCTATATGGGATTTGACAAAATATAATTTCTGGATTAATAAATCAAAAGATGATAGAAAATAACAACCATTAATTTTATTAAACAATTAAAAGGTTCGTAGGAATAAAAAACATAAATAATAAAAATCCAACACAAGAGTTTATCCCTAACTTTGCCTAGGGGATTAGTTCATCATAAAAGAAATAAAAATAGCCTGGGATTAGAGAGAATTGTTGTTCTGAATCATCACGACTCCGCGTCCAGCTTTGGACTCTGATTTCTTCTCTGAACTCTCGGCACTGCTCTTATTTTTCTCTGCTTGTGCCTCTCGGCACTACCCTCTATTTCACGCACGCAGCAGCCCTCTCGGCTGATTCCCCCTCTTTTTTGCGCAGCTCCCATGCAATTTATACACAAAGCAATTTAAACCTAATGCAACTTGTAATTGGGCCCAAGTAACTTCCTTTTTTTCAACTTCCTTTTGTTTTAGTCAAAGTTTGCTGCTTTCTCTCTCCAAACTCTTCTTTCTTTTTTTAGTTCACGTGAAGCTCTCTTTTTTTATTTCAAAGTACAAAGTAAATGCTGAACTTGGGCCCACGTTGAGGACACAAACTTTTTGGTCAAAGGAAGTGGCCCATTTGCTTTCTTTATTTGTTGTAAATCCTTCTCTTACTTCCTACAGCGCCGTGGCGCCCATTTGTTGATGATGAATGGCGCCGTGGCGCCATTCTCTCTGGAACTTGTATGGGATTTTGGCGCCTCGGCACCATTCTTCCCTGCTCGTCCTGTGTTTTCCCAGAGGTTCCCAAAACACTTGTGAGTACTCCCGGATTCATGTATTAATATTCCTACAAACAAAATCACTAAATTAGCGTAAATAATAAACATTTTTAAATTAATATAACAATAGGAATTATATACTAAAACATAAAATATATAACTAAATACTTAACAATAAGCCTAGATTAGTGATGTTTCAAAGTACATTTTCATGCACTTATCACAACCCCCAACCAGCTTATTGCTAGTCCCTAGCAATTCAAGCGCAAAATAAAATAAAAACTAAACTGAATAAATAAAAATAAGTAAAAACTATCTAAGCCACTTTCGTAGGGATCACGATTGCATTTAGCCTTGCAACAAGCCTTTAAACCCCTAGGTGTCCCTAGTGGACGAGTTATAGTCTCGTGAGGGCTTACAGCGACGACACCCACAAACGTCATTCAAAACATACAATCATGCAAAATAAAAATAGAAATAAATAGTCCCAATAGTTTCACATAAGTTTGTCCTCAAAGAATGCATAGTAATGAAACAATAGAACCTTCAAAGTACTCAACGCAACTCGAATCTAAATCTTCGAATAAATCATCTAAGCTAGACTCAAAGTGTTAGTGCGCTAAGGTTCGTTCACAGCTTTATTCCTAGGTAAGCCAACTCAATGATTTCGTCTAAAAATCGGGGTCGATGGGTCTAACCAACCTAGATATCTCAATTAAGCTCTGTAGTTGCTTTTATGTGTGCTCAATATGGTATGATTTTTTTTTCTTTCATGTCTCTTGTTGCATTTTCTTTTGGATTTTTTATTTTCTTTCTCTTTTGCCATTTTTTTTTCAACACACCTACCCTTTAAGGTAGCATTTCTCCTCATGGTGGTCCTAATACTCGCCCATGGGTAGCTTCACGCTTATCGGTTATAGGTGGTTTATTTTCTTTCTTTCGAGACATTTCTTTTATTTTCAACCATACCATACGCCATAACACAAGCAATTCAGGATAGATATCTAAGCAAACGGTCATTCATCGACATACAATTTCTTCTTCAACTAGTCATCTTGCTAACTACTCAGGCTTCCATTGCTAAAAAAACCATAATTAAGTGCTTACGAGTCTAACATAGATAAACTACTCCAATCATCAGATAAAAGTGCATTAAAGGACTTATCATTTCTAAGATTTCACCCTAAAGTAAACATATCATCATTTTGATTATGTTTAACTATTAAGGACTAAAAACAAACAACAAAACAATTTTTTTTTTTAAAAGAAAATAATCAAATGTATTTAAGACAGGTTTTCATGCGCATGCACACACACCCCCACACTTAAAACTTGCATTGTCCTCAATGTAAGATAAATATAAAGATAAGGATTAAGGAACAACACTACCAGGCGCGGAGTTGATCAGGTTCCTACTGGCGAGACTTTAGTTGTGTGGCTGTATAGGTTGTGCTAACTCCTGTATAAACACTCATGCAAACAAAAAAATAAACATGCAGTTAGCACACAATAATATAAAACTAAAGTAAGTAAAATAAATAAAATAAAATAAATGCAGATGCAAGGGTTGCCTCCCCGCTAACGCTAAGTTTAACGTCTTCAGCCAGACGCAAACACTCAAGTTGTCATGGTGGTTTCCATCGAGCGTACTGATGAAGGCATAAGAGGGAATGCTTGTCTAGCTGTGGTAGTTTATCCACTGATCCTCCATGGTCTGGTGGCTGAAATTTGGTACTGCGCATAAGGAAAGATTCACTCAATATTCTTTTTAATCTCACAGGTATCATCTTTAATTGAGCGTTAACTCTCATTTTCCTCCTTTTTTGGTTCTTTGAGACCAGTTTCTGTTCAGGGGGATTTGATTCAGGTTGTAGAGACGATATTTTCGGCAGGATTTTTTCTAGTATATATGAGTAATGACACTCATCCTCACCCTGTGATTGTTTTTCAACATGAAAAATGTTAAGTGCTTGAGGAAATGGTACTCTAGTTTGGAAATGTGGCACTTGTTCTTCCTGAGATGTGTTAGCACTATTGTCCTTAGGGTCACCTACAGTGTTGGGCATGTGCTGCTCTCTACTTCGTTACAGGGCTCTTAGTGATCATGACATTAACACCTCTTATATTGGATACCTCATGATCAGTCTGTGCCATGTGTTGCCCTTGTTGATTTGGTTGAGTCTGAGAAAAGAATTTTCCTTGTTTTTGCACACTCAGGACATTAGTCAATTTAGAAATTTGACTCCTAATTTCCTTATGGTCTTCAGTGATCTGAGCTATCAATGACTCAATCCTTTGATTGGTTTTATTCTGGGCTTCCACAATGGCCTTTTGGGCCTCCATAAATGTTTGCACATTATCCTCTAGAGAATTACTAAGAACTTCATGTATGTGATACTGAGGGGCACAACTAAGATTGGGATGATTCCGCCAACTAGGATTATAGGTATCTGGATATGGTGTATAAGGCTTTTGGTGTGCTCCTAATGCATTGCATTGTTCTTCGTACGTCCCTCTCATCTCACCATATACCGGACACTCATGGGGTTCTAGGTGGGCTACTGAATGCATGATCTTGCTATCTTTGGCTTGTAAGGCTCCTAACTGTCTAGTTAATAGCTCAACGTGTGCCCTAAGACTGTCATTTTCCCTAAAGTGGTGTAGGCTTTTGCTAGAAGAAGTGTGTGTCCTATCAGTGTTGTCTAAGGTATTGGATCCAGTCCAAGTATGAGATTTCTTAGCTAGGTCATCTAAATACTCGATTGCCTCATCAGGGTCCTTTTGGATAAACTCACCATTGCACATTGTCTCAACGAATTGGCGTTCCCTAGGGGTTAGTCCATCATAAAAGTAACTTACTAAATGCCAACTCTCATATCCATGGTGGGGACAACTAGCTAACAACTCTTTATACCGTTCCCACGTTTGGTAAAGGGTCTCACTATCTCTCTGGGAGAAGGTGGATATTTTTCTTTTCAGGGCATCTTTCTTATGGTGTGGGAAATATTTGTCGAAGAATGCATGGGTCATCTCGCCCCACGATCCTATTGACCTAGGTCTTAAAGAATACAACCAGCTCTTAGCTCTATCCTTAAGGGTAAAAGGGAAGAACTTAAGTCTAATTGTGTCAGTGGTTCCAAACCGGTCATGGAAGGTTGCTACTACCTCTTCAAACTCCCTAATGTGCACATAAGGATTTTCGCTCTCAAGACCGTGAAAAGTTGGAAGATACTGTATCATTTCAGGCCTAAAGTCTATGTGTGGTGTGTTAGGGGGAAACATTATGCACGATGGTATAGCTGTGCGAGTTGGGTGGCGGTACTCTTCAAGAGTCATCCTAGGTGGTCTCTCGTATTCACTCATGGTATGTCTGCTAGATCTAGATGGTGTAGTAAAAAGGTTCTCAAATATATTATCTGGATCTGACTCTGAATCTTCTTGTTCTATTCTAGCAAATCTACCAAATTGATCACTAAATATAGACATGCTCTCCAACACAACTAATAAAAATAAAATAAAATAAATGAAACTAAAAATTAAAGTCTACTAAAACTAAAAAATAAAATAAAATAAAATACACAAAAAAAAATTAAAAAGAAAATAAATAGGCAAATAATAAACTAAGAATAAAATAAAATAAAATACTAAAAAAAATGGAACGAAGTTACCGCTTCGTTGTTGACTAAGCAAACCTGGTCCTTTTGCTTGTAAACCGTCTCCTCCCGGGCAACGGCGCCAAATTTTGATTACGCCCAAATATATCTCGCGGTTATCGCAGTATAGCTGGGGTGTCGATTCCTCAGAGAGATGGTTACATGAACTAATTTACTTAAACCAAAAATGTTAACGGTAACTTAATAAATAAAGTGATAAAAATTGGTAATTAATTAAAGATAATAAGATAATGAAAAGATAATGAAGGATAATGACAGAGAGATATGACAAAGTTTCGGGAATCCCTCTTGCATCGAACTCCTATATTTAGTTATTCATTCCTTTTATTACACAATTGAAGGTTTCACATCCCAAACCAACAATCGGAAAATATTCAATTCTACACATATTCAAAATATAAGGTAATTAATGATTATTTTCCCTATGTTAACAGCACACAAAAGCCATCGTTACGAGCTATCTAACGTCGACAATATACCCTCAGGCAATACTGCAGCAGAAGACCAACACGCAAAACAACTTTACCCGTTACAATTAAATTCGCAAACCACACATAGAAGAAGCATGACTGGATCTATATGGGATTTGACAAAATAATTTCTGGATTAATAAATCAAAAGATGATAGAAAATAACAACCATTAATTTTATTAAACAATTAAAAGGTTCGTAGGAATAAAAAACATAAATAATAAAAATCCAACACAAGAGTTATCCCTAACTTTGCCTAGGGGATTAATTCTTCATAAAAGAAATAAAAATAGCCTGGGATTGGAGAGAATTGTTGTTCTGAATCATCACGACTTCGCGTCCCGGCTTCTGGACTCTGATTTCTTCTCTGAACTCTCGGCACTGCTCTTATTTTTCTCTGCTTGTGCCTCTCGGCACTACCCTCTATTTCACGCATGCAGCAGCCCTCTCGGCTGATTCCCCCTCTTTTTTGCGCAGCTCCCATGCAATTTATACACAAGCAATTTAAACCTAATGCAACTTGTAATTGGGCCAAGTAACTTCCTTTTTTTCAACTTCCTTTTGTTTTAGTCAAAGTTTGCTGCTTTCTCTCTCCAAACTCTTCTTTCTTTTTTAGTTCACGTGAAGCTCTCTTTTTTTATTTCAAAGTACAAAGTAAATGCGAACTTGGCCCACGTTGAGGACACAAACTTTTTGGTCAAAGGATGTGGCCCATTTGCTTTCTTTATTTGTTGTAAATCCTTCTCTTACTTCCTACAGCGCCGTGGCGCCCATTTGTTGATGATGAATGGCGCCGTGGCGCCATTCTCTCTGGAACTTGTATGGGATTTTGGCGCCTCGGCACCATTCTTCCCTGCTCGTCCTGTGTCTTCCCAGAGGTTCCCAAAACACTTGTGAGTACTCCCGGATTCATGTATTAATATTCCTACAAACAAAAAAATCACTAAATTAGCGTAAATAATAAACATTTTAATTTTTTAATTAATATAACATAGGAAATTATATACTAAAACATAAAATATATAACTAAATACTTAACAATAAGCTAGATTAGTGATGTTTCAAAGTACATTTTCAAGCAATTATCACTCAGCAATGGAATGTCGAAACAGATTCAATAGGGACTTTTCTGGTTTTGGTAATCGTGGTGGTTATGGAAACTTTGGTGTCTATGGAAACAATGGTCAGGGTGGTCAGTTTTCAGGATACACTGATCAAGGACCAAGAGCTGCTTTCATGGCAACACAGGAAGGTATTGCTGATCAAGGTTGGTTTCTTGACAGCGGAGCTACACACCATATCACAAATGACATGCAAAATCTGACTGAATCCAGGGAATACTCAGGTAATCAACAGCTGTTAGTAGGAAATGGACAAGGTATATCTATAACTCATACTGGAATTATAGATTTCAAATCCACTTACGGATATCAACTCTACTTGTCTGATGTTCTGTGTGTGCCTAAAATTACTAGGAACCTCCTGAGTATATCTAAACTTCTTGCTGATAACAATGTATACATTGAATTTGACTCCAATACTTGTTATGTTAAGGACAAACTGCAGGGGACACTTCTGGCTAAGGGTACTGCTGTTGGAGGATTGTACAAGCTACTGTCCAATGATGATCACTCACTGATTTCAGTTCCTAATCCTAAATCAATGCTTTCAATTCTTGCTCCAAATAAAGTTGATGTAAACTCTCATTCAGAAGTTTTTGTAACTACTGCAAATCTTATCTCACCAAATCTGTTACATAATAGATTTGGACACCCTCATCAACATGCTTTACAAACTTTGTTGACATCTCAACCTTCTCTCTCTTATAAATCAAATGTTCCTTTTCAGTTCTGTGATGCTTGTCAAATTGGTAAAATGCACCAGTTACATTTTTCTACCACTGAAATCTCTACTAAACAACCCTTAGAACTCATTCATGCTGATTTATGGGGCCCTGCTTTTCTTCCTTCCACAAATGGATATAGGTATTATATCTCATTTGTAGATGACCATACAAGATATGTCTGGATTTTTCCCCTTAGGTTCAAGTCTGAAGCCTTACAAACCTTTAAAAGGTTCAAAGTCTTGGTTGAAAAACAATTTCACCTCCCCATTACTGCTCTTCAAACTGATATGGGAGGAGAATTTAAAGCTTTTGAATCATTTCTTGAGCTAGAAGGGATAAGAGCTAGACTTACTTGCCCTCACACCCATCATCAAAATGGAGTCGTAGAAAGAAAGCATAGGCATATTGTGGAAACAGGATTAACCTTACTTGCTCAAGCCCAAATGCCCTTGAAATTCTGGTGGGAATCATTCCATACAGCTGCCTATCTTATAAATAGATTACCTAGTCCAGTTCTTAAGAACCAATCACCTTTTCAGAAAATCCATGGTCAATTGCCTGATTACCAGTTTATTAGAGTATTTGGTTGTTCATGTTTTCCTCTTTTAAGGCCCTATAACCAACACAAGTTGGATTATCACTCTCAAAAGTGTGTTCTGATTGGTTTTAGTCCTATTCACAAAGGGTACAAATTCTTGGCTTCTGATGGGAGAATTTATGTTGCTCGACATGTTCAATTTAATGAAAATGAATTTCCTTATCACTCCTTTTTTCTCTTCATCTGATTCCAGTCCTCCTGAATGTTCTGTTCATCCCTCCCAACTCACTCTTCACTATCCTAAAGATTCTTCACACATCATTGCCAGTAGCAGCACACAACCTTCATCAGCCGACTCCCATCCAGACCCAGGTGTCTGCCCTAATTCCCCACTGTCCGTCTCTTTTGATCGAAATACTTCCAGCAGTGCTGCTTCTCCATCTGATATCAGCACATCTTTACATCAAAATCAGCATCCTATGATTACAAGATCTAAAGTAGGGACCTTCAAACCTAAGACTTATCTAGCTGCAGTTCAAGATATAGAACCAGAAAGTGTAACAAGTGCCCTAGCTGATAGTAACTGGTTTCCAGCCATGAGAGAAGAGATTGATGCCTTGAATAGGAATCACACCTGGACCTTAGTATCCCCTGAAGTTGCTCCCAAGGTAGTAGGCAATAAATGGGTGTTCAGGATCAAATACAATCCTGATGGAAGTATCTCTAAGTATAAAGCAAGACTCGTTGCAAAAGGCTTTCATCAAACATATGGTGTGGATTTCTTTGAGACATTCAGCCCAGTAGTCAAGCCATGTACAGTTAGAATTGTCCTGAGTTTGGCTGTAATGAAGCACTGGCAGATTAGACAATTAGATATCAATAATGCGTTTCTTAATGGAGTGCTTACAGAGGATGTGTATATGCATCAACCTGAAGGGTTCTTAGATCCACAACATCCTTCATATGTGTGCAAATTGAACAAGGCCTTGTATGGTCTTAAGCAAGCTCCAAGGGCTTGGTATGATAATTTGAAAAACTCTCTGGTGAACTGGGGTTTTGTCACTGCTAAATCAGATTCATCTTTGTTTGTTCAGCATCTAGACACTCACATTGTGATAGTTTTGATTTATGTTGATGACATTTTGATAACTGGTTCTAGTGCCACTCTTGTTGAAGATCTTATTTCTAAACTCAGCAAAGCCTATGCCTTGAAGGATCTAGGAGAGTTCAATTACTTCCTTGGACTGGAGGTTACACCTTCAGTTAATGGTTTGCATTTGTCTCAAACAAAATATATTGGTGATTTTCTTTCTAAAGCTCATATGCTTGACAGTAAAGGGTGTCCAACACCTATTAGCACAACAGAGAAACTTGTGAAAGACAAAGGGAAAATGTTTGACAACCCTACTCTCTACAGAAGCATCATTGGCTCTCTCCAATATGTGGTGCTAACCCGACCAGATATTGCTTTCACTGTCAACAAGTTAAGTCAATTTCTGTCTTCTCCATCTGTGCTGCATTGGCAAGCTTGTAAGCGTGTTCTGCGATACCTACAAAGCACAGCAAGCTATGGTCTTCAGTTCTATACTCAAGGGTCTCTTGATTTAACCGCATTTTCTGATGCTGACTGGGGGGCTGATATGGATGACAGAAGATCTGTGGGGGGGTACTGTGTATATCTTGGTAATAATCTTGTGTCCTGGTCATCAAAGAAACAACATACTGTCTCTCGGTCTACAGCAGAATCTGAATATCGAGCACTTGCTTTGGCAACATCTGAAGTCTTGTGGATTGGATACTTGTTACAGGAGCTCAAAGTTCCTCTTAATTCAATCCCAATGTTGAACTGTGACAATAGGAGTGCTGAAGCCCTTGCTAGCAATCCTAAGTATCATTCTCGGACTAAGCATATTGAATTAGATCTTCATTTTATCAGAGATCACATAGCAAAGAATGAGTTGCAGATTCAACATGTTCCAAGTTACAACCAATATGCAGATATCTTGACAAAACCTTTAGCTTTTGATCAGTTTGTCTACCTAAGGTCCAAGCTCAACATTGTTCCCAGAAGTTGAGCTTGAAGGGGACTGTTGAGAGTTAGTTTTGCTGTTAGTTGGTTTGTTATAAAAAGCATGCTATGCACGTGCTTTAGATTATAATATAAATAGTTCAAAGGAAGTATTTGTTTGTGGCATTTTGTTAATAATAAAAAGTGTCCAGATTCATTCAATTTTCCCTTTTGTTTTTCTCTCTGTGCTTTCTCTACTTTCTCAAGAAACAAACAGCTTCTTCAGTTCTTGAGTTGCAGATTTTACACGTTTCACCAAAAAATTACTCAATTTTTCAGATATAAAATTATTTGGACTCCATTGATTGAATGAGTCAACATTTGACTTTGATTGCTATATGCTCTGTATGTTTGGTACAAGTTTTCATTCTTACCCTTGAAGGAAATAAAGTAGTTATTTAGCTATTGTCTTGGAACACGAAAATTATATTATGTTTCGGGTGTATATGTCATCTGTCTCACAACAGCTGGGCTCCACAACTGTTATTAGTTGTGTGTTCAGTAATGCAATGCAATCAGTCAATTTTATGTTCAGATGGGGGATGGATTGAATTTTCCTATGTGACTATTGATTGGGAAAACCTGATCTGCTTAGGTTTTCATGCCTCTTTGTTAATGATTGGGTTCTCTCCTGTTTCAGGTTGAAATTTATGGTGTTGGTGATATTTTCACTATATTCTTCTGCGGCTGAGCCCTAGATTGGAAGTACTCTCTCTCTCTCTCTGTGGCACCATCTTGTCAAAACCATAAACAGATTCTGAAAATAACGGCAGTCAGGTTTGAGCTGCTAGCTTTCTTTTACCGTAAATGCTAGTTTTCTCCAGTTTAGGTTCTCTCTTGCTTTTTCTGATCAACAACTATATTCCTTTCTAATATTAGGTTGAATTTGATAAATTATTTCAGATTCCATTTTGCATTCTTTATTCAGCTTGAACCTCCGTAGTTTCTGAATGAAGTGGAAGCAAAATGCTCATGCTTGAACATGAATGTTTCTTGTTGAATTGAGAACAATTTAACAAGAGCAAAATTTGAATGAATATGTATCAGATGGCTATTCTAGGCAAAATGAACTATCACAATGATTCCAGCATTTTCAGCATATATTTTAGAAGACACGCAGATTAAATGAAATGCAGCAGAGGCTTCTTCACATTGATTTGAATTCAGTTAGCTGCCCCGGTTATATATCTTAAAAATAGAAAATAATTCCAAATCCTGAGAGTCGGGGATTGGATACGGAATCCTATATCCTGAGAGTTGAGGACTGAGTATGTATCTCCAGAACATGGTGCATATCTTCTATTGATCAATGTTACAAGTTCCGTGATTTAGTGAAGGTGACTTGATGATTGAGAATTTTGTTTTTTTATGTAGATTTGACACCGTTTTTTTAAATTCATATGGAAGACTTGTAAGTGATAGTGCATGTGGATTCCGAAATGTGTCTCTGTCTGCCCTTAAGTTTCTAATTTGACCATCTCCTAAAACAAATTTAATCTAATTTAACGTTTTATTAATAAAGGAAAATGGCTAATGGTTACGGGAAAATTTTCCAGATACTTTGGTGTACAATTAAGTTTTTGAGGCGAAATTTATTTATTTGTTTATGAAAAAGGACAGATCGATTCTATAATGCAAGAATCAGATTGGTAGTCTGAACCAACCATATGGGATCAAACCCACTGGCTGGGACAAGCCTCGTATCCTACATTAACAATAACAGAGCTGTTGGAAAAGGGAATTATAAAGATTACTTGCTTTCCATAGTTGGCTAATGTTTGATTCTTTCCCTATACATGAATCCTTCTTGAAGTTCTAATGAAGTAATCTCTTTCCCTCTGGCCCATCATTATCAACTCACCCTCACAGCTCTTCATTCTTCCGTCGTAAACACATCACCACCATGTCTGGGAAACGGGAAACCAACCCTCATTTTCGCCCACCACCACCACGGCAGAGAGATCACCAAAACCAACCTCAATCTGAAGACCAACATTCTCAGCCACAACGTGGTCCATTGCTCATTCAACCACATGGTCAACCACCTACCAGTCCGTGGTTCACACAACCACCAATTCAAGATCAACATACACGAATGCCACGAGCAAAGAAGCCAAAGAGCCAGGATCAGCGTCTCCGGCCACTCGGTCCATGGTCAATGCTACCGGGTGATCAAGAAATCCAGCTACAACCTCCAGGAGGGAAGCAAGGGGAACGTTCTGGTCCTCAGGTGACAGAACCAATCAGCTCACGGAAACAACAACCACAGCACCCTCAGCCTCATGGCACACAACAAGCGACACAACCAAAGCATGATGGCCAGCATCACCAGCCACACAGTCCAGAGGCAGCAATATGTAGAGTCCAGCAGCATGGTTAAACTCCCATGCATGTCCCACGCATAAGATGAAACTGTCATGAAGTTTTAGGTAATCCAGCTGCCAACCATTGCCATATGAAGCTGCCAATAAGCTTCCCATCACGTTCCAGCAAGGACCAGCTAACTTCATCAACTTGAAGATGCATCCAAGAAACTTTCGGTGGATCCACAATTTAAGGGAGTAATTGGTGGGTTTACTGTTCAAATGTTGACATTTTGGTACTGAATGAGTACTATAAATTCAGTGTTTTGTAATGAGTCTAAGCACCCCAAAGTGTGAGTAGTAAGCTCCAAGTAGAGAGCTTGAGAGTGAGTGAGGTTTTCGTATAATTGTAAAATTTAAACACTTTGTATCTATTCTTGTAGTAATAGAAATTCAATTCAGTTTTTCGTCAAACACACTCTAAAGTAATCAGAGAATCACAACAAGTGGTATCAGAGCTTTGGTTCTTCTTTGGGGTCGAAAAACCGAAGAACGGAGCTCGGTTCGGAAAATTCGGGTTCCGACAAAGTTGTCAAAAATCAACTTTGAGCATACCATCAACTAGTTCACGTCGAGACGAGCACAATGGTATTTTCTAGCGATCAAACAGAGGTCCAGGGAGCCCGCACGCGCCGCACGTGCCAGCCAGAGAGATCCTCATGCGCCGCGACTCGCAGCACGTGCCGCGCGTGTGACTAGAGGTTGAAGACGCTGACGTGTCCGCCACGTCAGCACACGTCAGCGCACAGTCAGCGCTGAGTCATCCGCCACGTCATCGCATAGTCAGCGCCACGTCATCCACGATGTCATTGACACGTCAGCAAGGAGTCTGCCACGTCAGCTACACGTGTCCGCCACGTCAACGACACGTCATCAGACACGTCAGCGCCACGTCAGCAAGGAGTCTGTTACGTCAGCGCCACGTGTCCGCCAAGTCAGCGCCACGTCAGCAACCGGTCCCACACTGACACGTCAGCACAGCCACGTCAGCTGCAACGTCAGCAGCCTGGTAAATTTCATTTAGCCCCCTGAAGTTTTGAAATTTACAGTTTTGCCCCAGAACTTTTAGGAATTTACAAATCAGCCCCTGTGTCGGATTTAGACCAACGAAGTATCTATTCCACCATTTTCGACCGTTCCGGACGCAACGGTGACCTCAGATTTGTGAAATTCAGCCCCAATTTTATTGTATTTACATTTTAAACTTTAAAACTTAAAATGGAAATTGGAGATTCGTCTTCTGGTGCAATGATTAAACTGACTGCAACTAATTACTCCCTCTGGAGACCTCGGATGACAGATTTTTTACATTGCAAAGATTTGTTTGATGTCATCGAGTTGAAGAGAGTGAAACCAGAGTCTGTTAAGGAGTATGACTGGAATAAACTCAACAACCGAACTTTGGGTCAGATAAGGCAGTGGATCGGTCACAGTGTCTTCCGCCACGTAGCACAGGATTCAGATGCTTACGGGATGTGGATAAAGCTGGAAGACATGTTCCAGGCCAAGACAGCTCAGAATAAAGCCCTGTTAATGAGGCGTTTGGTGAACCTGAAGCTACGGAGTGGAACTTCCGTTGCAGAGCACACCAACGAGTTCCAGAGCCTGGTGAACCAGTTGTCTGCAGTAGACATGCAGCTGGGAGATGAAGTACAAGCCCTCTTACTACTCAGTTCCCTTCCTGATAGCTGTGAGACATTGGTGGTTACTCTCAGCAATTCCGCTCCATGAGGTAAAGTTACCATGCCTATGGTAAAAAATGCCTTGTCGAATGAGGAGTCCAGGAGAAAAGATGTTGGCTCAGAACAGACAGAAGCCTTCGTCATAGAGACTCGAGGAAGGCATCAAGGAAGAGACGGAGAGAGAGGCAGAAGCACAACCAGGGGTAGATCTTCAGATGGAAGGAAGCCTACCTATAAGTGCTACCATTGTGGCATTGTAGGCCACCTAAAGAAGAATTGCCGAAAACTGCAACGAGAGCAGGGACAATGCAATCACCAGCTGAAGAATGACGAAGGAGAGACACTGGTCGTTGTCCAAGCAGATGTAGCAATATGCTCCATGCAGGAAGAGACATGCCTTCACAACGTAAACCAAGATGTTGAGTGGGTGGTAGATACTGCAGCATCCTACCACGTCACTCCTCACAGAGATTTCTTCATAACCTACAAAGTGAGAGACTTTGGATCAGTGAAGATAGGAAATATCAGTTCCTCTGGGATAGTAGGAATGGGTGATATTCAGTTGCGGACAAATGTCGGGTGTACATTGACCTTGAAGGATGTCCTGCATGTTCCAGAACTTCGACTGAATGTACTCTCGGGGATAGCTCTTGACAAACAGGGCTATGACAATCACTTCAGAAATGGCACATGGAGAATGACAAAAGGTGTCATGGTTGTCGCCCGAGGACATGCTTGCGGCACACTATACAAGACTCATGTGAAGATTTATGTAGACAGCCTCAATGTAGCTGAAAAAGAGGCTTCTCAAAATCTGTGGAACCGGAGACTCGGACACATGAGTGGGAGAGGGTTGTCTACCCTGACCAAGAAGGAGCTTACCAAGGATGCTGCACGAGGTCCTTGCAACCATTACTTGATTGGTAAGCAATGCAGAGTCTCATTTGATTTCTCTTCGGAGAGAAGATTAGAGTTGCTCAGTCTGGTGCACTCTGATGTTTGTGGTCCCTTGGAGGTTGATTTATTGGGCGGTAACAAGTATTTTCTGACTTTCATTGATGATGCTTCTGATGAGTGATAAATGTATCACTATTTCCCACTCATTTAACTTAATATTTTGTATAGTTTCTTGAGTTTTGTGAATATTTTGATGTGTTTTGTGTTATTTTGTAGATAAATAAAGTTTCAGGACATTCTGGAGGTGATTTAGAGCAAAACTGTGAAATTTGGTGAAATTTGGCAAAAATGGTATTTTGGTAATTTTTGGGCGTCCCGACACAAAGGGTATATTGGTAATTTTGGGCATCCCGACACCAAAATAAAGTTTCAGGGCATTCTGGAGGTGATTTGAAGCAAAACTGTGAAATTTGGCAAAAATGGTATTTTGGTAATTTTGGGCGTCCCGACACCGAGGGTATTTTGGTAATTGCACCGCATGCCACGTGTTAAAAATTCAACGAGCCGTTTTTTTTAGCCACCATGCCACGTGTCGAAAATTCAGCGATCCAAAAATAAAATAATAAAATAAAAATCAGAAAAATAATAATAAAAAATTGGATTTTTTTGCCTATAAATAGATTTTGAATTTCTTAGTTTCAATGTACCTCTTCCTCTGAAATCCTTATATATAAATAAAGAGTTCTCTTCTTTAGTTTCTTATATTTAGTTTTATTTACGCTTTGTAGTAGTAATTATATTCATCCATGAAGGGGTAACTTCCCCATGCTGAGGTAATAAGGTAATACTTTTACTTTTGCTATTTAGATTAATCTCCCTTAAAATATATTATATAAACTATTTAAAATCTGAATTAATAAACGATACCGCCATACTGGTCGGTTGGTTATTCAATTTAAAATGGTTAAATCTGACTTAATGAGGATACCGCCATACTGGACGGTTGGTTTAAGTTTATATTTCTGTTCAGCCTTATGGCTGATATATTTGAATTTGACTTAATCAGGATACCGCCATTCCGGACGGTTGGTTTAAAATATCACAAGATTATATATTATTTTATGGGAGATATCTAAATAGTAAATAGTCGAAGTTAATTCCTTTTACCTTATCATTTCTTTTTATTACTTTTCAGCAATTTCACTTTATGACTTTTAAAGTTTTTATCAGCTTTAGCTATGTATTGTAACTAAGTTAGTTTTCTAGGGTTGTAATGAAATCTAATATCACCGGTTTATAAGAGGTTATTTTATAGTTTGGTAAATTTAAAAGTTTATTTATTAAGTCTTAAGCTTAATGCTTCTTGTTGTTTGATCACCAATAAGATTGATTGTGGTTAATCTAAAATGAACTAGACATAGAGATTTTAGGTTTCAGCCTTAGACTTAATAGCCCACGATCTTCCTTAAGGATAGATAACCCTTTAATAGATTTCCTTATAGGATAGACATATACCTGTCGGGCAGGGGTAACCATAATTGGAACTTAAACTTAATGAATTCAGGGTAATTTAATTGACATAGACATATGATTCAATTGGATTAAACTGGGTATTTGTGTCTGACCATCGACAGATGCCATCGCATAAATTCGTGTTCCAGGTTAGTAAACTGATTTATTACACAAACATAAAATAATCACTTCATCTTTTTAAAGATATTAGAAAGATTCACAACCCTAGATCTTTGAGTCTTTTATTTTCTTTAGTATTTTCTTTTGTCTTTTTATTTATTTATTTATTTAGCAAATCTACAAATCAAATCATTCAAGCAATCAATTCACTTCTCCGTCAATTAGATATTTGTAAATAAATAGATTCAATAATTAATAACAATAGTAGGAATTAAGTCCTCGTGGGATCGATATTTTTATACTATTTGAACGATACGTGCGCTTGCGTTATACGTGTGTGTTTACGCCGGTCAGCTTCACGGAAAATCTGGGTGTATTTCCTCAAGACGAAGGATCAGGTCCTAGATCAATTCAAGCTGTTCCACGCCATGGTATAGCATGAAACATGGAAGAAGCTGAAGTGCCTTCGCACAGACGATGGAGGCAAGTACAGTTCCAGAGAGTTCGAAGCCTACTGTTGGAGACACGGGATTCGACATGAGAGAACTGTTTCATACATACCACAACATAATGGTGTCGCTGCGAGAATGAACCGCACCATTATGGAGAAAGTCAGAGGAATGATCAGTATGGCTAAGCTGCCAAAGCCATTCTGGGGAGAAGCTGTTCGTGCTGCCTGTTACTTGATCAACAGATCACCATCTCTACCATTGAACATGGAGATTCCAGAGAAAGTGTGGTCTGGTAAGAATCCCTCATACACTCACCCAGAGTATTCGGTTGTTTAGCCATTGCACATGTATCCAAGGAGCTCGGGAAGAAGCTCGATGCAAGGACAACTCCATGTATATTCCTAGGCCATGGAGATAAAGAATTTGGATACAGACTATGGGATCGGAAGGTGAAGATGGTCATCAGAAGCGAGGAAGTAGAGTTTCTTGAAGACCGGAAAATTGAAGACATTGAAATGCCCATAATGTCTTTCAATTCCAGTGCCAATAGAAATCCAGACCCAACACCAGCACGATTGGCCACAGATATGGTGCACGAGGAAATTCCAGAAGCAGAATCAGAGGAGGCAGATATAGATGTTGAGCAGGGGGAGACACAGCCTGTTCCATCGGAGATTACAGAAGAAAGTGTTGAGTAGGGGGAGCCGCAACCCACTCCACTAGAAGCTACAAGATCATTCACAGAGATGGATGATGACAGACCTCCAGAAACCAGTAGACCTCAGACAAGAAGATCTGAGCGAGGCAGGATTCCATCAACCAGATATCCGGGATCCGAATATATTCTGCTTACTGATGAGGGGGAGCCAGAGAGTTTCCCACAATGCAAGAAAGCGCTGAAGAACAAATAGGGTGAAGAAACATGGCAGCAGAACTGTACATAGACACAACAGAAGACAATTATGCAGAGACACAAGAATACTGTGTAGAGACGCAGTGAAGTGTGCTGTGTAGAGACACAGCCGACATGTCAACAAAGGAACAATGATCAAGACAAGCTAGAGCTATGCAGAGATATAGCCAGGATAGCTGTCAGGTGAAGATCGTTTCAGATGCAGCTGGAGGGGGAGAATTGTAGATTCCAGCAGCATGGTTAAACTCTCATGCATGTCCCATGCATAAGATGAAACTGTCATGAAGTTTTAGGTAATCCAACTGCCAACCATTGCCATATGAAGCTGCCAATAAGCTTCCCATCACGTTCCAGCAAGGACCAGTTAACTTCATCAACTTGAAGATGCATCTAAGAAACTTTCGGTGGATCCACAATTTAAGGGAGTAATTGGTGGGTTTACTGTTCAAATGTTGACATTTTGGTACTGAATGAGTACTATAAATTCAGTGTTTTGTAATGAGTCCAAGCACCCCAAAGTGTGAGTAGTAAGCTCCAAGTAGAGAGCTTGAGAGTGAGTGAGGTTTTCGTATAATTGTAAAGTTTAAACACTTTGTATATATTCTTGTAGTAATAGAAATTCAATTCGGTTTTTCCTCAAACACACTCTAAAGTGATCAGAGAATCACAACACAATACCACCACCACTGCATCAAGACCACACCAGGACCAGCAACGTCAGTCGCAGGGTTTACTGGTCTCGACATCTCGTCGAACCAAGCTCTCAACATTGTTTTTAGCAGGTTTTTGTGCAATCTTTTGGATTGTCATAATTCTCGGAGGCCTAATCGTCCTCACAGTCTATATTCTGTTTCGTCCACATAACCCTCGTTTTGATGTGTGTTGGGTGTGCAAATAAAGTCCCAAAGTCCCACATTGGTTAGAAATGGGGAAGATCATGGGCATATAAGGATGAACATGTATCTTCATTGGTATGAGGCCTTTTGGGTAAAGCCCAAGAGCAAATCCATGAGGGCTTAGGCCCAAAGTGGACAATATCATACCAATGTGGAGATAGATGGTGTCCTAGGTTCCTTACAAGTGGTATCAGAGCCATGCCCCAGAGTTAGCCATGTGGATGAATCCTCGGAATATCGAACAAAAAGACGGTGAGCCCTGATCGTGATTCGTGAATGTCCTCGGTTAGATAGGCGGTATGCTTCGGTCTTCATGGACGTGTCCTAATCCCAACACGGTGAAGAAGAGTTGGCCTAGGCTAGAGTGGACGGACGGATGATCGATTGAGGGGAGGCTCAGTGGTCCTTTGTTCGAGGGGAGGATTGTTGGGTGTGCAAACAAAGTCCCAAAGTCCCACATTGGTTAGAAATGGGGAAGATCATGGGCATATAAGGATGGACATGTATCTTCATTGGTATGACGCCTTTTGGGTAAAACCCAAGAGCAAATCCATGAGGGCTTAGGCCCAAAGTGGACAATATCATACTAATGTGGAGATATGTGGTTTCCTAGGTTCCTTACAATGTGTCCAGTGTCACATTAAATGCTGCCTATCTAGACGTCGGAGTTTTGCTAAATGCCGATCTCACCGTGCTTGCTAACTTCACAAATCCAAACAGGAAAGTCAAAGTAGACTTCAGTTACGTTGTCCTTGATCTTTACTACAGAAAGACCCTCATTGCTTCTCAATATGTTGAGCCTTTCTCAGCAGCAAGGCACACTTCTTGGTTCATATGGTGACAAGCCAGGTTCGACTTCCTTTAGCAGAAACAGAACGGCTTAAGAAGGAAATAGACAGCAATGCTGTTGTGTTCCAAGTTAAGGGAGTGTTTCAGGCACGATCCAATTTGGGAAGTTTCTTGCGCTACTCTTATTGGCTTTATAGTCATTGCACTTTTGTGCTAACTGGTCCTCCTGGTGGAGTCATCAAAGCTGTCAAATGCAAGACAAAACGCTGAAAGGAAACCATTTTTGGGAATGATACCTCATTAATTTGTTTGGGTGTCTTTAGCATAAGATGCTTTTCTCACCATGTAATTATTAGTTTTTTTTTTTTTTTTTTTTTTGGAAAAAGTCAAGAGTTTATTCCAAAAAAGTAAAGATCACAAGATTTAGGTCTAGCAAAGATTTAAAGAAATTACAAGGGATAAAACCCGAAGACAGCAAGTAAACAAGAAATAAATTATAGTTGGGCCGAAGTCCCAAAATGAAGAACAAAAATAATAAATCTAGGCCGAAAGCTTGAACCCGTGGAAGTGAAACACTTAATCACATAAAACATGTACGCAGGTCCCAAATACCACTTGCAAGAAAAAGCATTGGCCGAGAAAAAGCAAGCCATGCAGTTCCATGCAATCCACGCATAAAACATGTCCTAATAACATGCTTCGTATTTCCTTTATTATGATTGGCTGAGAGCCATGCAAGATCAAGCATTCTCTTAAGTAAGCTCCAAATTCCACGTGTTCAAGACGTGGGCAGGCAGACTCAGCTTAGAAAGAGAGTGGATGATATACGGGTCAAATTTGAGCTAATGGTATTTTCGACTTTTCACTTCAGGCCTTATATCAGATATAACTTTATCCCTCCAAACAGTACCCAAAACAGATTAGGGCCAATGATCCAATTATATTCTCAGGCCCACACACAAAGAGAGGCCTACCAAACAACTTCTTGATTTACCAGCTACCCTATCGAAAAAATACCTTCATTCATGATTTACGTGACTAGCCGTTTTGATTCCAAAGGGTTTAGCCTTTAATGAATTAATGAGACCCACTCCGTGATCACCTATAAAAGAGGCATAATTCAGAGTCTGAGCGCGAATGAGGTTCTTTAGCTCTTAAAAGAGATCATCCTCTAAACACTGGCCCACCGCCTTCACGGCAATCTACGGAGATCAAAGTAACCCTGAACTTTTCTCTTCCATATTTTCCGCTCGTCTTCACTACTGACTTGAGCGTCAGAGTGCCTACGGTACCCACCACACCAATGGGTAGGTACTCTGACGCTCACTCTACCTTTGTTTTGCAGGATCGCTAGCGCCCCATCATACAAATTCTCAATTGTGGACCTCAGGCAAAAACCAACGTCCACAATTTGGCGCCCACCGTGGGTTCTTAGCGATTTATAGCAAACGAAGATATCTCAGTCTACGATCCTTATAAACATAGCTACTAATGGCTTCAAGTAGCGAGCGGACACCAGACCCATTAGCCGCTCAGTTGGCCATTCTCCAATAACGGTTACAAGTTTTAGAGGAGGGAAACTCATCCATGCGAAGCTCCACTACTGATCTCTAGAAGCAATTGGAACAAATTTCTTCCACCTCTCAATGACGCGAGGCTACAGATCGCCCCAATAATCCTACCATTCAATCCAATCTTTTGGACGCATTCAACAATATGGGCAATGATATTCCACCACCAGAAAACTGCCTCCAACATCACCAAAGAAGTCACCATATCTCACCAACCGACGAAACCTAGCAAGTCACCTCCTCCATATGTAAGGAAATATAAGAGTTCAAAGAAGCAATTCTCTCCAGTCTACCTAGTGTCAGAATACCAGTGAATAAAAGTCGAGCTGATCATCACTTCCATAGAACTCCCACAGAAGTTCATCCCTCATATATTAGGCTATATGATGGATCCACAGACCCAAACTACGTAAAAGGATTGCCATATCTTCCAGACGACATGAAAAGATTGCCATCTTCTCCAGACGACGAAGAAGAATTGTCATATTCCCCATACGAGAAGAATGAATTGTCATCAACTTCTTACAACATGCATTGATTGTCATATACTCCAGACTATATGGAAAAGTTATCATCTCTTCCAGGTGACATGAGAGGATAGTCATATTCTCCGGACGACATGTATGAATTGCCATCAACTCCAGCCTATGAAGGAAGTCTCTTGGACCTCCATCAGGTCCAGTCGAACGAAGCCGCCTAACTTTCATAATGTCGAGTAAAGTGAAGAATCATGTGGACCTCCATCAGGTTGGGTAGAGTGAAGAGTCATGAAGACCTTCATCAGGTTCAGTTGACCGAAGCTAGACCCGGCCGGTGATTTGGTTCCGGTTCGGAATCGAATCGGCCGGTTTCCGGTTCCACAATTAAGTGGAACCGAAACCTTGAACCGAACCGGTCAGTACCGGTTCGGTTCCGAACCTTTTTTTAAAAAAAAAATCGAAAAAAAATTAAAATAAATGAGATTAATTTTATAAATAAATAAAATTATTACATTGAAGAGCTTGAGGTTAAATTTTAAAAATTTAAGTTGACTACGTATCCTCCTGGGTGAGAGGAATCAAAGCTCACGTAGTTCCATTACAATTTTAAGACATTTCCCCTTTGTAAATTTACAATTATTAATCATCATTATCAGTTGATCCTTCAGCTTCGGTTCCGCTTGCACTTGTTGTTGCAGATGAATTATTGAACAAATCTTCAAAATCATCGGGGGCATCTTCTTGTTGTCTCAGTTCAGCTCGAGTCCAATCATCCACACAAGCTGTTGCTTCTAGAGTGCTTGGATGTAATGAAGATCGTCTAGCTTCCAATATATTGCCTCCCAACCTGAAGGCTTGCTCAACCGCAATGGTGGAAATATGTGCTGCCAATATCTCTTTAGCAATAATTGATAAAACATGATATTTATTTTGATGTCGGTTCCACCAGTCAAGGATTTTAAAATTTTTACTAACTAAACTTTCAGTAGGAAACTCGAAATTTATAGATAAATAATTATCTAATTCGGGGTTATTAGTTGTCGTATCCCTAGCTTTTTTATTTCGTTGCAATAACCAACGATCCCATATGCTAAGTCTTGTTTGAATTATCGGGTCGCTACTACTAGATTCACCTAATGTTCCTAAGTTATATCTTACAATATAATCATTAAATAACTCAATTAAATCATTTCTTAATTTCGTCATTATTCTTGTAATATCAATTTCTTCTAATATTCCTAAATAGCCATAGTAAGCTTGTAAAGCACCATTCATACCTTCTAATTTAAATCTAGGATAAAAAATAGCAGCAATAAGATAAAGTAAATGAATTTCTCTAAAATAATTCAATCATTTTACCTTCATAACAGTAATGGCTTCTAAGAAACAATATCATTAGGATCGCTACTTTCAGCATGTTCATCAAGAGCACCAACAATATTCAAACTTTCAAGAAGAAATAAATGTATTGTTGGATAATAAACACCGCTAAAAGTTAAAGTAGCTTCATTAAAAACTTTTAAAATATCTAAAATGTTTTCACAAATATCCCATTGACTAGGATAAAGTGTGACATTTTGAACATGTTGAGAAAAAAAAACTACATAATGTATTTTTGTATTGAAATGCTTGACATAAAAGAAAATAAGTTGAATTCCAACGTGTTGGAACATCTCTTGAAAATATATTGGTTTAATACCATTTATTTTACAAAACTCCGTCCATTATCTCATAACTTGAGAATATGACCAAATATAATTAAGTGTCATTTTAATAGGATCAAGGAAAGGTGATAATAATTTTAGACTGTCTTGAACACATAAGTTAAGGACATGACATGTACAACGCATATGAAAAAATCGACCCCCTAAATTTGGTTCACATAAGGATTTTAAATCATTGATGGATGCAGTATTTGCAGATGCATTATCAAATCCAATTGTTAAAATTTTATCTACTAAACCATATTCATCAAAAATTACCTTCATCATTCTATAAATAATTTGTGCAGTATGTTGGTCATCAAAAACTCTAAATGCAATAAGTCATTTTTGCATGGTAAATGATGCATCAATCCAATGACAGGTCACACCCATGTATGAGTGTGTTTGCCAATGGTCACTCCAAATATCAGAACATATAGAAATACAACTTTTTATCTCTTTAAATATGTCATTTAAAATAATTTTACCATCTTTATATAATTTAAAAATATGACGTTTTTTTGTGTTTCGAGTCATTCTACATGCAGAATGATTTAAAGCATTATGCACGTAATTAGTAAATGGAAGTTTTTCACCAAAGCTTAAATAAAGATGTGCCATACAAGTTAATTTCGCAAATTCTTCTATATTTTTTACATCAGAATATTTAAATAAATCTACAGCACTCGTACCTCTACTAGATGATGCGTACCTGGCCATTTGAGTTTGCGTCGTATCAATTCCAAGTTCAACTAGATGATGTCTTTCCAGGTGCTTGATCATATTGCCGTATCCACCAGAAAATTTGTAGGTAACCCCACAATAGGTGCAAATTGTTCGTTGTGTATTATCTTCTAGGCGTTCCAAATTAAAATGAATTTTGAAAACATCCGAGGAACGAGCCTTAACTTCTCTTCTCTGTGATTGTGCACCGACACTAGGACCGCTCACTTGGGTTGGCATATTTGACATTATGTTCTCAGATGAGCTTGAAATTTTTCGTTTGAGAAATCAGGAAGAAAAATAAGAAAATTGACTAATTGCGAATGATAATAACTAATTGAATTGAGATTGAGAATAAGAGAATTGTATGAATTGAGATTGAGAATAAGAGAATTGTAGGAAATGAGAGAGTTGAGAATTTGGTATGTTGAAATAATGAAAAATGAATCCTATTTATAGAGATTTAGAATTTTTTTGATACCAAAAATGCCCCTAAATATAACCGTTTTATTACCGTTATTAGGGATATATTAGTAATTTATAATTTTTTTATAACAGTTTTTTTTTAATATTGAGGCAGAGAGACAACAGCTCACTGCCCTCCCCCAACGGCTATTAGCCGTTGGGGTTTAGGGTTCCTCTTGGAACCCTACGGTTCCAACAGGAACCGTAGAACCGGTGTTCCACCGGTTCAGACCGGTTCAGATTGGGGTCGAACCCCAACTGAACCGGTCTGCCACGGTTTCGGTTCCGGAACCGGAACCAGTTAGAACCGGAACCTTCCGGTTCCAACCGGTTTGGTTCCGGTTCGGAACCGGAACCGTGGCCGGGTTTAACCGAAGCCTCTTAACTTTCATCGGGTCGGGTAAAGTGAAGAAACTCGTGGACCTCCTTCAGATCCAATCGACCGAAGCCTCATGACCTTCAACAGATCAAGTTGAGTGAAGAACCCCGATGACCTCCATCAGGTTGGGTAGAGTGAAGAATCCCAAAGAAACCTATCAGATCCAGTCGACCAAAGTCTCTTAGACCTCCATCAGGTCTAGTCAACCGAGTCACCTAACCTTCAGCAGGTCGGGTAAAGTGAAGAACCACACGGATCTCTATCAGGTCCAGTCACCCGACCTCCATCAGGTCTAGCGTCAGGTCTAGTGGAGTGAAGACTCTCATATACCTTCATTAGGTATAATGGAGTGAAGACTCTCAAAGACTCGCATATAGCCCAAACGACATGGTCGGACCATTGTTTCAGAGGACCACCATCTGACTCAGCCGACAGAGTCTCCAGTCGACAGGTATTAACATCACAACCATGTAATCATATTCGTAATTTCATGCAGGCAACGTCAAAGCCAAACGTGTTCCAGTTGACATGACAGATTAGCTAACTTCTAGATTCTATCAAAAAGTTCAGTCGACCTAGTCTCCAGACGACAGGTAAAATTATTCTTTTCTTGTTACTAACCATGATTCGTGGTTTCAAGCTCACATGAAATGCCATACGACAAACATCAAGATCTCGACATTCATCTGGTCTAGAAGACATTGAAGACTCCCTCGAATCTTAGCTAGTTTGGTCGACTGGATATTATCCTAAACCTTCATCTGTTCAGTCGACTGGGAACATTCCCCATATGACTCATGTCGAGTCGAGTCAATACTCGGATCTTCATCTGGCCCAGACGATATTGAAGACTCCCCTGAACCTTAGCTGGTTTAGCCAACTGAAGCTTATCCTAAACCTTCATCTGGTTCAGTCGACTGGGAACATTCCCTACATGACTCATGTTAAGTTGAGTCAAAACCTGGACCTTCATCTGGTCCAAACGATATTGAAGACTCCCCCGACCCTTAGCTGGTTTGGTCGACTGGAGCTTATCCTGAATCTTCAACTAGTTTAGTTGATTGGGAACACTCCACATGACTCATGTCGAATTGAGTCAAGACCCGTACCTCAATCTAGTCCAGATGATATTGAGACTCCTCTGACCCTTAGCTGGTTTGGTCGATTAGAGATTATACTAAATTTTCATATGGTTCAGTCGACTAAGAACACTCCCCATGTCTCATGTCGAGTCGAGTCAAGAATAGGACCTTCATCTGGTCTAGATGATGTTGAAGACTCCCCCGACCCTTAGCTAGTTTGGTCGACTGGAGATTATCTTGAACCTTCATCTGGTTTAGTCAACTGGAGATTATCTTGAACCTTCATCTGGTTCAGTCAATTAGGAACATTCCCTTTGACTATTGTCGAGTTGAGTCAGGACCTGGACCTTCATCTGGTCCAGATGATATTAAAGACTCCCCCGACTCTTAGATGGTTTGGTCGATTTGAGATTATCCTAAATCTTCATCTGGTTTAGTCGACTGGGGACATTCCCCACATGACTCATGTTGAGTCAAGCCAAGACCTAGACCTTCATCTGGTCCAGATGATATTGAAGACTCCCCCGACCTTTAGCTGGTTTGGTCGACCGGATACTATCCTGGCCTTAATCTGGTCCAATCGACGGGAATATTCCCCAAACGCTCATGTCGAACCGAGTTCAAGACCCGGACCTTCGTTTGGTCTGGACGAAGTTGAAGACTTCCCCGACCCTTAGCTGGTTTGGTCGACTGGAGATTGTCCTAGTATTCGTCTGGTAGACTGAAGATAATCTCTAATAATTATTTATTTTCTTTAAAGATGACTTTTGACATGTCAAAGTTACATCAACATCCAGGTCAGGTCGATCGAGGATTATCCCAGGTACAAGCTACATTAACACCCAGGTCGGGTCGACCAAGAATCATCCCAGGTCCAAGCTACGTCAACACCCAGGTCGGGTCGATCGAACCGAGGATCATCCCAGGTCCAAGCAACATCAACACCCAGGTCAGGTCGACCGAGGATTATCCCAAGGCCGAGTAACAATAACAACTGGATTTGGTCGACTGAAGTTCATCCTCGATATTTATTTAGTTTCATTAGCATGATAACGATATCAACATCCAAGGCTCATCGGCTGAGTTTGTACTTCCTCTATCAACATGGTATGACCTTTAACAGGTCCAAATGACATCAACGTCCAGGTACGTTTGCGTGCTTTATACATACCCCAGATGATATACTCGTCGAATATTCTCCTAGCCAAGAACTCATTGACTTAGAGAGTAGGGGTTAAACTGTACGGGCCAAATTTGGGCCAATGGCATTTTCAACTTTTCATTTCAGTACCTATATCAGATATAGCCCTATCCCTCCAAACAGTACCCAAAACAGACTTGGGCCAATGACCCAATTATCTTTGCAGGCCCACACACAAAGAGAGGCCTACCAAACAACCTCTTGATTTACCAGCTACCCAACCGAAAATATACCTTCATTCATGATTTACGTGATTAGCCATTTTGATTCCAAAGGATTTAGCCTTTAATGAATGAATGAGACCCACTTCCTGATCACCTATAAAAGAGGCATAATTCAGAGTCTGAACGAGGTTTTTTAGCTCTTATACTTGAGCTCTCAAAAGAGATCATCCTCTAAACACTAGCCCACCGCCTTCCGACAGTATACGGAGATCAAAGTAACCCTGAACCTTGCTCTTCCATATTTTCCGCTCATCTTTACTACTGACTTGAGCGTCGGAGTGCCTACGACACCCACCATATTGATGGGTAGGTACTTCGACGCTCACTCTACCTTTGTTTTGTAAGATCGTTAGCGTCTCATCATATAAATTATCGATTGTGGACCTCAGACGAAAACAAGCTTCCATAGATGAAAAGCAGACGTTTCTGGATTAGACTTATATTTTTCTTAGCGACCTTATGTCCTGGTTTGGCTTTGTTGTTGAAGATGCGACTGTTCCCCTCATACCAAACATCATATACCGTTGTAGAGAGGGCCAAACGACCAATAGTGTGCCCGATATTTCCTTTCTTGGTTAAATGATTTGCGGCCCAAGCTGAGAGGGACTCAAGAGAGCTAGAGGGCTAGTTGGTGAAGATTTTCAGAGCGATTGAATCCCGTACTGCAGTTCCTTAAGGGAATTTAAAAAATAAATGGTCATGGGACTCCTAGGCTCCCTTATAGAGAACACATACACCAGATGTGATAACTCACATATTTACAATTCTATCAACTGTTCGTAAGCTGTTTTTGACAAGCTAGCCAAATAAACAAAGGCATGGCGTGAGATGTGGCAGCTAAACCAAATTTCTTTGTGCATGAAAATCACATTGTTCCTTGTACTAACAGTCTCCCATGTTGCATGGATAGAGAATTCAGGTTTTCCATTCTAAAGCACAGTGTCTTTGTAATTCACACTAGGAAGAAAAGTTATCGATGACCAAATAACATTAAGATCAAAATTACTTGCAAGGAAGTTCCAATGCCCACTTTCAATAATATCTGACACCTTAGCTTCCAAAGAGAGACCCGAGGAAGCAATAGTCCTAAGCGAAACAAGATCACAATTTGGGCCCTATGGTAGCTAGTTTTCCATCCATAAAGCAGTATCCTTACCATTTCCAATTTTTCTACGGACAAAGTTTCACGACCTAAAACCGGGACAAATAAAAATGGGCAAACAAACAAAACAAAATTATAACATGACTGGTCATATTGTCAAAAAGTCAGTAGAAAATGATCAAAATGTCAAAACATAACTTGGACAAAAGGGACCAAAATGTAAAATTTCAAAACATACATCGGGGACTTTAAAACAAAAGAAAATATAAAATCACACGGAAGATATCCTAAACATTCCCACAATTTAAATGTGAACACTTGTCATAAAATAGATAATTAATATTCAAATAATGGTTCGACTATGCAATGCATCACCTAAATAACTACACAGTCTGATAATCTCAAATACAAGTCAATTACCTCCACGAATGCACTACCGCCGAAACGAAGAAAACTACTCCACACGATCCGAACACTCTCGAGGAATCAAACTCGCCCCTCACTCTCTAAAGCTCCAAAACCCAGAACGCACTCGCAACCTCTGAAGCTCCAAGGTCTAATATGAAATGTTAAATTGAGGGATAAGCGAAACCACGTGCTCAGTAGAGATTAATATACTCACCTTAGTCGGTTTTACTAAAACCTTGCATGGTTAGTAAAGTACATAGATATATATGTCCAATAAAACAGTATCGAGGATGCGAGTTAAAAAATAACTATAAATTATATATTTTATCAATATAAATAAAATATATACCCTCAAAAACATTAATCATTTAAATAAAAATATGTGAGTAAAATGACACATAAGGACGCGTAAGCAGACTCCCAACACTGGAGCTGTAAACAAATAATTTGCCACATAACGGTCACCTAAAATAAGAGACGTGAATAATCAATATGCCACAACGGGGCTACATAACAAACATGTACATATGCCATGAAGGGTTCCTTATGATCAAATTTCACAACAGGGAAATTATAAACAAATCCTGCGCAGGTTCAGGACTCTCACCCATGGACGGGTCATCACCTTCCAAATAGCGCCACTCGGGGCCATGTAACAGTTGCCACAACGGGTCAACTGAGGTCTATAAGATGGGCCAAAACGGGGCTCCACACAAGAAAATGCCACAACGGGGCAATATGATAACCAAGATATGTGCCATAACGAGGCTCCACATATATCAATTTTGATATATCCTATTTAAATATATTTACCGATCCAAGTCTGATCCAATTTACATTTACGCTACCATGCATATATTTATCAAAATAAAATAATAAAACTCATTAAGGTCGTATCATGCTACCCAACGAGCCATTTCACATTTCCATAAAATATTACTAATATTAAGATACGTTTCACATTATTTTCATAGGCATAAAATAATGATGTATATATAAATAATTTAAAACCATAATTAAAATGAGTACAAAATCTATATCTCAACCCCACGCTCGAAGCGTGAGACCGATCTCACAACGATGCTAAATGCGCTAAGCCAATATCGTTGGTCTAACAGCTACAAAACTCTTCGGGCTAACACGGCATGCTCTACTAGGTACATGAGTACCGCTGATCAGTGACCACCCAAAGATCATCCAAAAGTGATATCTCAAAATCTGAGATGTAAAACGTACCGAATCAAACTCTCGCACAAATATAACGGCAAACCGGCATGGTTCTGTTTAAAATACGGGCTTTTTATTCATAATCTGAAACCACAAATGCCCATCCGGGGCCTACATTAACCACCCAACCACACTTCACAACCAAACCACAATTCGAAAACAACAATCCATAACTCAAAACTCAAATCTCAATACAAATAACCCAAAATCGGTAAATAAAATGAGTAATAAAAATATGATAAATACAAGAAAATTAGTGTTCGGGTCCATTATCACACGAAAGTGTCGAACCAACACGTCGGAAAAGTCGAGAAGGAGGCTCTACCTAGACATGTCGGCACATGGCCTTCACGCGCCACCCATACATCGGCGCGTGGAGCCTACGCGTCGACGCGCCGCCACATTGTTGCCACCAGAAGATACGTGTGTCGTCATGAATCAAATGGAGATGGTCACTCGCCCAACAGAGCTCCGGTTCCCTGGGAAGTCACCAAAAATCATCAAAACCTTCAACTTCTCCTTCGACGAAAAACGACCATCTCCGACGACAATGGTGCCACCAAACTGCTCCTCCTGACCTTCTCTACGATTCCCCCAGCTCGGATCATTGGAAAAACGCCTTGATTCATCGGATCTGTCTCTCTTATGCACAAGTGGAGAAGAAAAAAAAAAGAAAATGAAAACATTTTTTTGGGAGAGAGAAAAGAAAAGAAAAGCTTTATAAAGAGGCTGGAAAATATCAGTCAAATTCTATAATTTGGGTCAAATATATTTTGAAGCAAACTTATGAAAATTTATCATTCAACCCTAAAGTCAAAATTTCATAATTTGACCAAAGAATTTTTAGGGAAAAAGACAATCATACCCTTATTAAAAATTTGGATTATTACATCATTACCTCCTTTAAAGAGTTTCGTCCCGAAATTCAAAATACCGAAAATAATCTAAGTACAACATCATGTACGAAGGTCAAAAATATTAAAGTGTCTCAAGCACTTCATCAATATGCCCGAAAGCAAGATGACATACAAGGCCAAGTCACACAATTGGACCCACTGACAAAGTATTGCCCAGTTTGGGCCTCACAATAAGTATGGATCTAAAGTCCAAACCCTACACCCTTATGGCTTTGTTTGTGGTACCACATGTTCCTGACCCAATAAGTAAAATGAACTGAGAAGATGAAACTGGAAAACATAAACACAAAGCTGCAACAAGAATAAAATTCCATAACATGGCTGTAAACTACGACGGAACATGAAAATTGAAACATCACAACGTGGCCGCACGTAAACGTGAAAAACCGAAAAACACGTCAACACTTCAGACATGTAAACATAATTTGAAAAAGTAACATGATCCGAAAGTACGTAAATAAGACCTCAAAAGACTTGAGTCGTTTTCAACGTCAAGGGAAATCTGACTTAAAATAACTTAATGTCAAATGAAGGCATAGAAACACCTGTAAACTGTAAACATGAAAACATGATTACAAACTGTAAAACTTAAAATGCGAATTAGTCTATGGGGATGATCAATCCCAATGAGGCATCGCGAAAGACCTAAAAGAATGTCAAATAAAATCATGTAAATGTGACACTTGAAAAACGTAAGTTATGAACATGTAAGCATGACGCGTAAAAGAGGTCAATAAGCTGAGAACAAGAAAACTTGACTGAAAAACTGTAAAATATAACATGAGCGAAAACTGAACTACACAGTAAAAAAGCAAACCTGATCTTTAAATCATCGTAAAAACTGAAACTGAAAATGAGAACGTGCACTTGAAATTATAAAACGAGCTGGCACAGTAACCATAATATGACACGTACTCGCTTATGCATACATGCTCGTACATTGTTCATTACCTATTTTGGAATAAGTGCGGGATGAACGTCGTCCGAACAGAATCATAATAAGTACGTTTAATCATGGGAACATGTCATTGAAAAGAAAATTCATAAACACGTGGCATGTAATCGCAAGCTAAAAACATCACATGAAAACATAACTAAGAACATGAGTTGGGGCTTGAACTAAAAACATAAACCAAACATGTAAATTGATAACGTAAACTAATACGTCAACTTGAAAACGTAAACGTAAATAATTTAAAAATATAAAACACATGAATATAGGAAACATCCATTCACCAACTCTCAAGACCTAATGAGTTCGCAACCAGACTCATAACCCTTTATGGAACACCACAGATCACCTTGCGGGATCCATAACCGAACGAAGAAAAAATCGGAGAAGCTCAACAAACCAAACTTAACATTGACCAACAGTCAAAACCCACTATTCCAAAAGATAGAACTTCGATAATTATGCAGCAACCACTTACCGAAAAGTAAGATAATAACCTTTTAGGCAGCCTAGAGTGGTCCAACTCTGAAGCTCTAGTCCTACAAGATTGTAATCCTATGTCAGTATTAAGGCAGCACTATCATAATCTCTTCGCAAACTCTCAAAACTAACTATGTATTACATTACCAGACTTTCACCCTAAGATGATGCATACGAACCAAAATATTGAAATCACAAAATCAAAACCCAAAATATTTCATTGACAAATGTCATATCCCAAAGAAAGTAAAACTGACGTTCTGATACTAAAAATGTTATCAAGATCCAAAACCGGGGCCAATGATAATGGAGTATATAAACAAAAATAGTTATAACAAGACCAGTCAAATGGTCAAAAAGTTAGCAGGAAACAATCAAAATGTCAAAACATGACTTGGTCAAAATGGACCAAAATGTTTAATTTCAAAACATGTCCCAGGGACTTTAAAATAAAAGAAAATATAAAATCATACGGAAAATATCCAAAACATTCCCACAATTTTAAATATGAACATCTGTCATAAAATATATAATTAAAATTCGAATAATGGTCTGACTATGCAATGCATCACCTAAACAACTACACAGTCTGATAATCTCAAATACAAGTCAATTACCTCCATGAATGCACTAGCATCGCCGAAATGAAGAAAACTACTCGACACGATCTGAACACTCTCGAGGAGTCAAACCCGCCCCTCGTTCTCCAAAGCTCTAAAACCCAAATCGCACTCGCAAGCTCCGAAGCTCCAAGGTCTAATATGAAATGTTAAATTGAGGGGTGAGCGAAACCACGTGTACAGTATGGAGTAATGTACTCACCTTAATTGGTTTTACCAAAACCCTGAATGGTTAGTTAATATATAGATATATATATATATATATGTCTAATAAAACAGTTTCGAGGTTACGAGTTAAGAAATAACTATAATTTATACATTATATCCATATAAATAAAATATACACCCTAGACAACATTAATCATTTAAATAAAAACGTGTGAGTGAAATGCCACACGGGGCCATGTAACTAGACTCCCAACACTGGAGCTGTAAACAAACAATGTGCGACATAGGGCCACATAACCGGTCAGCTCAAACAAGAGTAGTGAATAATCAATGTGCCACAACGGGGTAAAATAAAAAACATGATCATATGCCACGAATGGCTCCTCATGATTAAATGGCACAATGAAGTAATAATAAACAAATCCTGCGCAGGTTCGAAACTCTCATCCAGGGACGCGTCATCATCGTCCAAATAGTGCCACTCGGGGTCGTGTAACAGTTGTCGCAAAGGGTCAACTTGGGTCTATAAGGTGGGCCAAAATGGGACTCAACACAAGCAAATGCCACAACGGGGCAATATGATAACCAAGATGTGCGCTACAACGAGACTCCATAAATACAAATTTTGATATATCCAATTTTAATATTTTTATTGATCCAAGTTTGATCCAATTTACATTTACACTACCATGCATATATTTATCAAAATAAAATAATAAAACTCATTATGGTCACGTCGTTTCGCCCAATACGCCATTTCACATTTCCATAAAACATTCCTAATATTAAGACACATTTCATATTATTTTCATAGACATAAAATAATGATGTATATATAAATAATTTAAAACCACAATTAAGATGAGTATTGAATCTCTACCTCAACCCCACGCTCGAAGCGTGAAACCTATCTCACAAAGATGCTAAATGCGCTAAGCCAATATCATTGGTCTAATAGCTAAAAAACTCTTCAGGCTCGCCCATCACTCTCTACGAGGCACACGGGTACCGCTGACCAGTAACCGTCCAAAAATCACCCAAAAGTGACATCTCGAAACCTGAGATGTAAAATGCTTTGAGTCAAACTCTCGTACAAATTTAACGGAAAATCGGTATGATTCCATTTAAAACACGGGCTTTCCATTTACAATCCAAAACCAAAAATGCCCATCTGGGGCCTACAATAACCACCCAACCACACTTCACAACCAAACCAAAATTTCAAAACAACAATCCATAACTCAAAACTCAAATTTCAATACATATAATCCAAAATTGGTAAATAAAATGTGTAATAAAAATACGACAAATACACGAAAATTAGAGTTTGGGTCCATTACCGCACGAAAGAGTCGAACCTACACGTCTGAAAATTCGAGAATGAGGTTCTTCCCAGAAACATCGCCGTGTGGCCTTCACGCGCTGCCACACTGCTGCCACCAGAAGATGCGTGTCTTCGTCCTGAATTCAATGGCGGTGGTCACTCGTCCAACAGAGCTCCCGTTCTCTGAGAAATCACCAAAAATCGTCAATACCTTCAAGCTTATCCTTCGTCGAAAAACGACCATCTTTAGAAATAAGGGTGCCACAAAACTGCTCCTCACGACCTGCTCTACGATTCCCCCAGCTCCGATCTTCGAAAAAACACCTCGATTCGCCGAATTTGTCTCTCTCTCATGCGCATGTGGAGAAGAAAAAAATGAGAAACTGAAGCTTTTTTTTTTTTTTTTTGAGAGAGAGAAAAGAAAGGAAAAGCTTTATAAATGGTATGGAAAATATAAGTCAAATCCGTATAATTTGGGTCAAATATAATTTGAAGCAAACTTATGAAAATTTATCATTCAACCACTAAAGTCAAAAATTCAAAATTTGACAAAAACTTTTTTAGAGGAAAAGACCATAATACCCTTATTAAAAATTTGGGCTATTATATAAACTTACGGCACCAAGGCCGAATTTACAGAATCTTCCTCCAAGACCAAGATGAGATGCTGCTGGAATGGATGGTCCAAAATGATTTTCCTCGAAGAATGACCTTGTGAACCCACGAAAGCCAAAGAGAGTTGGTATCATTTTGGAGCCTTCAAATATGGCTAATGATACCTGCCCTATTCCATTATTTTATTTTCATGATACCCATACCGCCTTCACTATTTGGAACACATGATGCCAGACCAGGCAACCTTGGCACTAGAAGATGAAAACGAAGGTCTCTTCCATAAGAAGATAGAAAAAAATATTCTCTCTCTTCTTTATTGTAGCTTTAGGCAATAACAATAATGAAGACCACTAGACCTAGATGGCGAAAAGAACAGACTTAATGAGCTGCAACACCCAGTATAAGATAAAGAGGCAGTCCATAATTTGATTCTAGAGAGGATCATGTCTAATAAGGGTTGGTAGTCTCTCTGTTTCAGCCAAGTGGTCATGAACAAGACCTCAATACACTTCATCGGAAGGTTACCCAAAAAGAAGCCAAAAATATTAATGATATGAGCTTTAATATTATCTCGTACCACAAAGAGAAGCCTTTTAATTTTAGTTTTGATTTTTTTTATTTGTCGATTATTTCTATTTATTTTTATAGTATTCACTCATTGCAGCTGTTAGAATTTATTTTGCCACAATACTTTTATCACAAGAGATTAAAATACAAATTAAAGAATTATTCGGATGATTCAGAAAGTATACCTGATTTAAAATCCATTGATGTCGCAGAAAATTTCAACAGATCTATTGACAACTTGCACTGAGGGATATCACACTCTGCTCCCCTCTTCTTGATGGTGAGAAGCTTACTCTCCCTTATTAAGCATCTTAATCTTAAGCCTTTAAAAAAAGCTTTAAACTTCTCTCTACCTTATGTTTGTTGCTCTCGGCAATTTGAATCACTTAACCTCTCTTTTGCATTTGCTTTACATCAAATCTTTAATAATGTATATAATAATGCAAATGAGATTTGATGTCAAGCTTAACTTTATGCTTTAGATCAAATCAAGGATTAATTAAATGAAGAGAGATAATTATGCATAAACTTATCCTTATGTTTATCATAATTACTATTCATGAGAAAGACACAAAACTTAATAATTAAAGGAAGCTTATTGAGTAAGCTATTATAGGAGAGTGAGAGTGAGACCTTAGCTCACTAATTTATGGAGTGTAATGAGCTCACTTATCAAAAGCCCATAACAACTCCAAAGTCCGCTTTAATATCTACACATCAATTAATATAAAGTCCAACCCATTTTATTAAATTTGAAAATTGGGCTTCACAGTTTCTATTACAAAATCAATTATCTTACCGCTTTATTAAAACATATATCACAATTAATAGAAGCCCATAATTAATATTAGAATAAAGTATTTTAACATTCTCCTACTTGGGCGATATCAATTGTGAATGTTTTACTACTAAGAATACTTTATGAATCCAATATTGGTTCAAAAACAACTCTAGTATACCATTCCGTTCAATAAGATCATAGATATAGAACATGGCGGTACCTATATTATAATGCAGCATAATCCATTCCATGGTCACGTATATCAAATAATCTTATCGACATGAACAAGATGTGATAGAGTAGTAAAATACAATAACACTCACTTTATGATCTAAAATTCATGTGCTATTTTCTCTTATCGGTCACCAATTTCTCTACTTTATGCAGTTCAGGCAAGTATGAGAAATCAAGGCTTAAATAATAAGCATGTATGTTTTTTATTACTTTATTATCTCGAGATAAAATTTATGTGTTACAAGACATACCAACAAGGCTTTGTAACTTTATGCCCTAAGCCAATGCTTATGATTGATACATGATGAGTGGTAAAACTATCACTATTTCCCACCATTTAACTTAATATTTTGTATAGTTTCTTGAGTTTTGTGAATATTTTGATGTATTTTGTGTTATTTTGTAGATAAATAAAGTTTCAGGACATTCTGAAGGTGATTTGGAGCAAAACTGTGAAATTTGGTGAAATTTGGCAAAAAAGGTATTTTGGTAATTTTGGGCGTCCCGACACAAAAGGTATTTTAGTAATTTTGGGCGTCTCGACCTCTAACATGCACCGGAGAATGCTAATATGCGCCAGGTCAAAAAGTCAAAGTTTCCAAGTTTGACTTTGCTAACGTGCACCATGCCACATGTCATCATCACAAGCAATCTGCTAACGTGCACCGCATGCCACGTGTCAAAAATTCAACGAGCCGTTTTTTTAGCCACCATGCCACGTGTCGAATATTCAGCGATCCAAAAAAAAAAAATAATAATAAAATAATAAAAAAAAATCAGAAAAATAATAATAAAAAATTAGTTTTTTTGCCTATAAATAAATTTTGAATTTTTAGTTTCAAATGTACCTCTTCCTCTGAAATCCTTATATATAAATTGAGAGTTCTCTTCTTTAGTTTCTTTTATTCAGTTTTATTTACGTTTGTAGTAGTAATTCTCTTCTATAAATATTAGTTTTTATTCATCCATAAGGGGGTAACTTCTCCATGCTGAGGTAACAAGGTAATACTTTTACTTTTGCTATTTAGATTAATCTCCCTTAAAATATAATATATAAACTATTTAAAACCTGAATTAATAAAGGATACCGCCATTCCGGACGGTTGGTTATTCAATTTAAATTGGTTAAACCTGACTTAATGAGGATACCGTCATACTGGACGGTTGACTTAAGTTTATATTTCTGTTCCGCCTTATGGCTGGTATATTTGAATTTGACTTAATCAGGATATCGCCATTCCGGACGGTTGGTTTAAAATATCATAAGATTTTATATTTTTTTATGGGAGATATCTAAATAGTAAATAGTAGAAGTTAATTCATTTTACCTTAGCATTTTATTTATTTTTTTTGCATTTACTTTTTAGTAATTTTAATTTTAATTTTAATTTTTTTTATTTGTCATAACTATGTGTTATAACTAAGTTAGTTTCTAGGTTGTGATGAAATCTAATATCACCGGTTTATAAGAGGTTATTTTATAATTTGAGTAATTTAAAGGTTTACTAATTAAGTCTTAAATGCTTCTTGTTGTTTGATCACCAATAAGATTGATGTGGTAAATCTAAAATGAACTAGACATAGGGATTTTAGGTTTCAACATTTGACTTAATAGCCCACAATCTTCTTTGAGGATAGATAACCCTTTAATAGATTTCCTTACAGGATAGAAATATACATGTCGGGCGGGGGTAACCATAATTGGAACTTAAACTTAATGAATTCAGGTAATTTAATTGACATAGACATATGATTCAATTGGATTAAACTGGATATTTGTGTCTGACCATCGACAGATGCTTTCGCATAAATTTGTGTTCCAGGTTAGTAAACTGATTTATTACATAAACATAAAATAATCACTTCATTTTTTTAAAAGATATTAGAAAGATTCACAACCCTAGATTTTTGAGTCTTTTATTTTCCTTAGTATTTTCTTTTGTCTTTTTATTTATTTATTTAGCAAATCTTCAAAGCAAATCATTTCAAGCAATCAATTCCATTCTCCCTATAATTAGATATCTGTAAATAAATAGTATCAACAATTAATAACAATAGTAGGAATTAAGTCCTCGTGGGATCGATATTTTTATACTACTTGAACGATACGTGCGCTTGCGTTATAAGTGTGTGTTTACGCCGGTCAATACACATCATAAGACTTTACACAATGATTTATCAGACACTAAAAATTAATAAATTCCAATGAAGATGTACCTTTATAGATAATCATTGCAAAATATACAAAATACATAAACAAACGTACAAACAAAATAACAAATAGCAATGATGCCTCCCACTAACCTAGGGTATCAAAAGACTTTGCCAAACCCATACAAGCAACATGCTTTGCAAAAATAATAGGTCGAAGACCTTTGGTCAAAGGATCAACAATCATATCATCTGTAACGATACTATACTATAATCTCACACATTTCTTCACTAGCTCACTAATTGTCAAGTATTTGACCTCCATATGCTTTGACCCAATGATATTCTTATTATTTTTAGAAAATAATACGGTTGAAAGATTCTCACAATATAATCTTATAGGTCTAGAAATGGAGTCAACAATTGACATTTATTGTAACATCCTCGATCCGGGGATGTTACCGGCAGGGGATAGATCGTACTAACCCCATAAGCCTCTGACTCAACAATCATAACAATATTATTACTCGTTCCTCTAATATTTATCATAAGTATGGGTCCATAGCCCAAAATAACAACTGAACATGCAAACTTAACTTTAATAACTGAATACATAAAAACACATGTCTTTACAATGACTGACACATAACCAGGAACTAATATATGACTTCTATTTGACATGACTGGACTCTCACTCTATCTAACTTGTACTGATGGACTCCATCCCTAGTGACTGCAACAGTATCCGTCCTCCCGAGCTCGTCCTCCGAGAAACCTGCAAAATAAGGAAACTGGGAGTGGGGGTTAGATCGTCGTACGATCTAAGTGAGTGGAGGAAAAACTGAAATGCTAATATGAAATCATTCGGTTCAAAATCAAAGCTACAAAGAAATGGCTTATATGAAAACCTTCATTCTGAAAACTTTACTTGAAATCTCTTTTATAAAACTTAGCTTTTCTGAAAAAAAGTTTTCTGAAAACTACTTTCTAAAATCTGGTCTCTGAAAATTATTTCCTGAAACTCTGATATCTGAAAACTTTTTTCTGTAAATTTGAAGTCTGAGTACTGATATGTATCTGAAAACTTGACGTATAGGGCGTTACCTATCGCCGTCCCCCCATACGCCTAACTGGAGCCAGCAATGCAAATCTATGACTTTGGGGCGTTACGTATCGCCGTCCCCCAAGCCACAAAACTAGAACTGAGGGTGCAGATCTATGCTACCCCCAAAGCTCTGAAATTAGGGTCTATGGGCGTTACGTATCGCCGTCCCCCTAGCCCTGAACTAGGATCTGGGGGCGTTACGTATCGCCGTCCCCTCAGTCTTCTACATGTGCACATGTCTCTGTCCGTCAATTCCAAACTGTATCAAGTTACATACTGGGGTGGGTTTTTCCCCCATGCCCCGAAAATCATAAAAGTCATGCTTTAAATCTTAAAACTGTATAAAAACATCTTCTGAAAAAAATTTCTTTTCTCAATCGTAACCGTTCATGAAATAAATGTAGTGAAAATCGTCTACCGCCCTATGTGCTGGAAAAAGTAAGTCTCATTTCTTTAAGAACAAATAAATAAAGCATAAGAAAATTAACTTTAAAGGATAAGTATCCACTCACTGTTTTGGAGTTTCGCTGGTCTATTTTCGCTTTGCTGGTGAAACCTGTGGTTCTTGCGACGATATATTATTGTTAATTTTGATTAGAAAACGAACAAGGAATAAATAGGTCGGAATCAAGCTTAATATACCTATTCAAGTAAAGGCTATCACTTGGAAGCATATCGTACGTATATTCTAATGAAATTACTACATACAGATTGATACGAAACTTATAGGGTAGCCCCTAATACGTTTGGGTGATACTGGAATGGTTTAAAACTAATTAGGGCAATTTTTGATGTTCGTGTCGCGACGCAGGTCAGGGTGCGTCGTGACGCGTACTGTCTAGAAGCACACCCAAACTTTTGTCTTTCGCATCGCGACATGATGACCTTTGCTCATCGCAACGCGTAATGTTCCAGAGGCATTTCCTGGGAAATTCCCATATTACGTCGCGATGCAACACATTCTGTGTCGCGACGCTAGGCCAAATTGCAGGCCTAAGCTTCACCCTCTCATACCCAAATTTGGGAAACACATCCCCCAACATCCCCCACAAACAATCATCAATAATAAGTATCCAAATATCATCAATATCGTCCTCAACTTTTCCTCATATCCATGTTATATACCTAAATAGTTCATAATCAATGTTTAACAATTTGAACCCTCACTCACTATTTCTCATAACAACCATGATTCAATCATCATCAAAATCAAGTTACCCATATATTATAATCATCAAAACTCAATATAAATAATTTGGGTCAAGGTCATTTCCTTACTTTTTCATGCTTAATTATTCTTCACTCTTTATGTTCCATGGATGCAATCCTTCATTTTGCTTCTTCCCCTCATTTCTTTCTTATTCTCTTCCTTCTCTTTACTTTTTCTTTTTCCTTCTTCTTTTCCCTCTTATTTTCTTACATTTCTCCTCTTTCTTTCCTCTTCTAAGATTTATGAAATGGTAAATAGTCCCCCTTTATATAATTAGGTTTGCTTGAAATGGTCAAAATGGGGAAAAATTGAGAATTATGTAGAAACTTAGAGAATTTTCTAAGGCCCAAATACCATGGGCTTTCGGGAGTGTAACATCGTAACATCTAATGTTGGATTCTCGAAGAATCTACCGCTATACATTTCTCGAATGCATATGTTTCCACACATGGTTTACATTTGATGAAACTCGTCTCACAGTGTAACAGTAGCCAAAAAGCCCGGTCGTTACAAATTTCTCCCCCTTAAATAGGATTCATCCTCGAATCCTTATTGGGGCTCAACTCGTAGACTTGTTCTGGCCGATGCCAAGATATCCATGTCTCTGGCTATCCATATACTTTTAGGAAACCATTTCATTTTGCACGGCGGAAGTTGCAGATGTGGTGGCACCAAATCTTTAAAATTTTCTTTGCCTTCTCCTTTGTTGAAGTCGAACTCCACCAAACTCTTGATGAATTCCTTTGAGATTCTCCCGTAGAATCAACCACTCAATCTTCCGAGCTATATCTCCAAACCAATAAACCGAAGTATGGGCTTCACTCACTAAGAACAACCTCTAAACTATTTAGAGAAGTATCAAACTCTAAACTATTTAGAGAAATGATATTGTCACAAAATCTTTTGGAAAGATGAATTAGATCAATATCTAACTCAAGTAGAATTTTTATCTCTTAACAATTAAGAAAAAATTCTTATTTTTCAAACTCTCTCACAACTTTTTTATTAGCTTGAATTTTCTCTCTAACTCTCTTTTGTTGAATTTGGTGTAAATTATTTTGGCAAAAAATCACTCTATTTATAGAGTGGAGAATGTAGAGAATTTATTCTTTCCAACTTTAACCACCAAAATCCACTCACCATATTAAATGGTAAAAACACTTGAGTGGATTATCCATCAAATCCATTAATTAATGGAATAAGTTAGGTAATTAGGTAAAAACTAATTAACAAAAACTTGGTGGATGATTTGGCAAACTATTAAGGCTTGTCTTGATAATGCATTTACTATTATCAAATAATGATATCATAATTAACTCATAAATATTCATTATCAATTATGATGTAATAATTATCTCATAATTATTATTTGATTATCTCATAATCATAAAATATTAGAAAACATTATATTAAACTAATTTAATATTATTTTCATTTGTGACAAAAATATTATTAATCAAATTTAATATATTTTAATATAATGTAAGCATATTATTAGACAATCTAATTATATTAGGTTTGCTACAGTTAATCGAGTTAGCACGGGGACCAAATGGACCTACGATTCCGAGCTCCAATAATTCTGAAATATTAATTAAACTCTTTAATTAAATATTATGAATTATTAACTCTGCGTTATTCCACTAAAAACTCGAAGTTGAACTCATGTTACCGTAGATAGAAAATATAAGTCGAACAACTTCGTTGTCTATCAATATAGTCACTACATATGGATATAGCCCTTCACGAATATCTCATAAATAGAGCAGGGTCATAAGTTCGTTATACCCCTTTTAATATTTTATCTCTTAAGCACCATTGATTCTATAACGAACAATTAATTCATAATAATTATGAATATAATACTTTTTATTTGTAATAGGAAAGTTGAGCGCTCAAAATTATTCAACTCCCGAATCAACTCTTAAAAGAGATATTCTTCTACTTCTCGAAAGAATGAGTGAATTCCATATCTATGTAAAACATTCCCAGCTACACACCAAACCATATCCCTAAAATACGTAGTTATTGGCAGGGACTGCTACACCAACCTCACCATAGTAAATCAAAGGACACAGCCTGATATGCAGGAGTTCGAGTACACTCAGGATTAAGATTAATCCATATATGACCATCTAGTAGATAAAATGGATTTCTTGGTTTAACGGATTTTAAAAAAATTCATTATTATCTGAGTCCAGTCCTATATGATCATATCATACAAGGTGCCTTCATTCCCATGTCACCACATGAACGAACCCGGATCAAGGTAGTCATACAAGTATAGAATGGACCGCAATTATAAATATACCACAAACAAAATACCCTCTTTGTTTGCTCTCTATGGACTATTTAGATTACTAACTTCAGACTTAAATCCTTTCTGTATCAAACATACACTAAGTCTTAAAGTACAAGAGTAATAGGGTAAATAAGACAATTGGACAATATGTAATTAAAATCAAACAACTTTGATAAATGAATAATGCGTTTATAATTATTACAATAATCAATTCCGTTTTACAACACATGAAGCTCTAGGGCATATAGATGTAGGCATTGTATTTTTGCATATCAGCCCGATGATGAGTCTCGTATGGAGACACTACCTCGGATGTTGGAAGGGTAAAGTTGGAAATTAACATTTTGTCAGATTTAACTCGCTTGTTTCGCTTCGGGTTCGCTTCTTGGACCTCTATTTTAAAACACACCAAACCCATTAGCCCAATCCAAAATAATTAAAACATTTAAAATGCATGTCACAAATTAAATTAAAACCAATTAAATTAAACTTAAATTAAATTAAATTAAATCACATTCTTAAACTAAGTAAATCCAATTAAATTAAAACACATGTCACAAATTAAATTCCTTTCCCAAATTAAAAGTTTCAAATTAAATTCCATAAATAACATTCCTAATTAAAATAAATCACATTCCTAAATTAAATTAAATCACCTACCAATTTAAATAAATCATATCCTTAACTAAAAAGAATAAATCAAATCACTTCCCTTAATTAAAAGATTTCCCTTATCACATACTAAATTAAAAGATATCCCCCCTAAAATACACAAATCCTATTCCTTCTCCAACAAGGTAAACCCACTCCCTTGGCCTATAAAAAAGAACCCTTAACCCACACATTCACCCTGGCTGACTCACTCTCACGAAAAACACAAAAAAATAAACCCTAATAGCATTCGGTCCCTCTCGCTCCAAAAACAATCCTAGCCTGCCAACAAACACAAGCCATCTTTACGTGAAGAAGCCTCGCATGGCCCCCTGACACTCACCCAACTCCACGACACCTGCTCTTTGCCTTCATGCACCAAGCCATCCACAATCTCCACAGCGCATCGAATGTACCCAGCCATCACGCCCTTAGCTCCATAGCCCACACGTCCCTCAACAAAAAGCCAACTGCCCTCTCTTTACACGTAAATCAGCCCACCTGTCTTGCCACTTCACCCAGCACACGCCTAGTCCTCATGTTTGCGCCCATCTCATAGCCCTCAGCACACAACTCTCGCCACACACAACTCTCGGCCACCTGCCATTAGCCACAAGCCACGACGTCATCACCCTGCTCATTTGATCACAAAAGAACCCTTCACACCAAAGTCTCACAGCCACGCAACCAGTCATTCCTCTCATAGCCACGCAACCAGCTGTTCCACTCACATAAGCGTCCACTACCATAAGCCACAAACAAGCCTTAAACAGCAGTGAAAACAAGCCTTGAACTGCCGCATATACCCTCCATAAGACACCCCAGAAACAATCCCCAAATCTCTGAAAATTGTCCCAAAACTGCACCTAAATTCTGCCCCAGAAACTGCCGCAAAACACCACCCAAAACCGCACCTAAAACACCCAAAATAGTAGCATAATAGACTTGAAATAGTGACCAAAAAATACCCTCAAAACAGTAGAGAAATGGGGTGAAAATAGCAGCCCGAACAGCGAAACAGTGAGGAAAGACATTGGATTAGTGAACCAGAAAAGTTGCGGAGCAACAACCCTTCCGACGGCCGTGTAACGCGCTTTCGTGAGATGAAAAAAGAGGTTAGACCTGAGGGCACCCTTTTTACTTATTATCTTTCGTTTCTTTAATTTATTTTAATATATTATCTCATGAGAGTCGTTTGTTGAGGCATGATGTGAATTCCGGATGAACGGAATGCGTGTTCCCTTTTGTGGTATGTCGGATGGAAACCCGGACGTAAATTCCGTAGCCGAATCCGAATGGACGGTAGTGCGGTTTGTACTCGGGATACAACGCCACGTACCACTTAAGAGACACGTATTTCGTCTCATCCAACCTTGTATTTGAGCATGTTATAGTTTGTAGGTTATTTATTTATTATTTAAAGCATGATTTAATTTAGTTTTGTTATTTAATTTCTAAGCATGATTATGTTATTTTTAAGCATGTTATTTTGATTAGTTTAGGTTTATGTTTGAATAGTGATTCGTTTATTTAATGGTTCAATATACTCATTGTGTGATATCGTGTTTTCCATTCAAAGACTTACTTTCAAGCATGCAAACTTAGAATAGGATTTATTTAGCGAATGCATGTTAGATCTAAATACCTTTGAGCATGATTATTGAGCAGACTCGGTTAATTTATTGCACAAATCATATCATCACAAGTGACATAAGTAAGAGACCATTCCGAACCCAACGGTTTGAGGTCTTCCCTTGCGAGGGGTGAGTGCGGCCTTAAATCTTTGTCCCGGTTCACACCGGGTGGTGACTCCATGTTAATTCGTACTCCTAACTAGGCCGCGAGTCTGGAACAGCGTCATCAAGTTCTGTGTCCTACAGTCTGGCGACTCCACTGGGGATAGAGAATCGGCCCCGAAACCATGTCTTGTGATGTTTATGATTTGTGCTTTAATTAATCATTTCTATAGTAGGTTGAAAGGTGTGTATTCAAAGGCATTGTTAAGGCTAGGTGATGGTTCGATGTCTTCCTTCACTCACTACCTTTTCATAAGGAAAAGTTGTGAAGGCACAAATATAATCATTACCCATAGCTCGTTGTGATAGACTAGTTTGGAGGACTCGTTGTTTATTCCTGTCACCAAGCGATAAGAGCCTAAGAGGCTTGGGTACTTAAGAGAGCCTCGCTCCACCCTCCCTCTGGGGAATCTACAACGGGAAATCCATTCGACAGTTAGTCATACACCGTAATTTGTTGGCACGTACCTCAATGTATAAAAAAGGGTACGCTCACTTGGTCGCTCGGAACCTTGAGTGAGGAGACCTAGTTGTGGGCAACCCTTCATCGACGAGAGCCTTTGTCTACACTCCTATAAACCTACATGTGAACCATAGTTATATGAACTATAGGAGCCACCCTTTTTATGCTTTTGATAACCACATGTATATTTTATCTCGTACATCACGCGCATCTTATGCATCTTATGCATCTCATGCATACACGCATCACGTTAACCCTCGTGTCTTAAAAGCCATCATAGATATCCGTTGGGTTAGGGATAAAAAAAGACTTGTCAAGAAGAGTTTAGTAAATATTGATATCGAGGAAGAGGAAATCGAGAAACAGAAAACCTTACAAAAATGATAGAAAGACCATGGTGGGCCCAAAAAAAGAGAAAAAAAAAAAAAAAAGGAAAAAAAAAAAAAAAAAAAGAAAAAAAATTGTTTGTTTTTAGTCCTTGATAGTTAGACATAAGTCCAATGATGAAATCGTTTGCTTTAGGGTGAAATATTAGAAACGATAAACATTTGATGTGCTTTTATCTGATACTTTGAGTGATTGATCTATGTTAGACTCGTAAACACTCCACTATAGGTTCTTAGCGGTGAAAACCTGAGTAATTGGCAATGTGACTAGTTGAAGAAATTGTAGGTCGGTGAATGACCGTTTGCTTAGAGGTCTATCCAAATTTGCTTGTGTTATGATGTGTGGAATGGTTGAAAATGAAAGAAAAGTCTCTAAAGCAAATAATTGAACCACCTATAACCGATAAGCGTGAAACTACCCATGGGTAAGTATTAGGACCACCATGAGGAGAAATGCTACCTTAAAGGGTACGTGTGTTGAAAAAAAAAAGAGAAAGAAAAAAAGAAAAAAAAAGAGAGAAAAAAAGAGAAGTTCAAAATGAAAAGAAAAAGAGAGAGACGAAAAAAAACCATACCACATTGAGCAAAGAAAAGCAACTGCAGGCATAATTGAGATATCTAGGTTGGTTTGACCCATCGATCCCAATTTTTGAAACGAAATCATCGAGTTAGCTTACCTAAGGATTAAGCTGTGAAAGAACATTTGTGCACACACACTTTGAGTCTGGCATAGATCATTTGTTCAAAGACTTGGATTTGAGTTGCATTGAACGTTTTGAAGGTTCTCTGGTTTCATTACTGAGCATTTTTTTTAGGACAATGATATGTATAACTATTGGGACTATTTCATAGCATATGATATAGCATGATGATATGGAAGGCCCCACCATATGGTTCATCTTGACCAAGTACAAACAATGAAGAGCGGAAAGCTAAACCAAGACTGGGGGCGACAAGTCTACCACACCGTGAATCAATGACATAAAAATATATTGAGTCATGAGACCAGAGAGAAGACTGAGCAGTCGCTTGGAGAACTGGTGGAAGACCTAACCCAATGGAATAGGAAACACATTCATACATACATGCATACACATCATATACATGCAATCTTTGTCTTGTTTTTATTCACAGGTTTCAAAAAGGAAAAAGAGAAAGCGGCAAAAGGCCAGCTAATCAGAAAACAGCAATAGTACAATGTCATCAGTTTTAGTCTGGGGGCAAGTCCCATATCAGTATCAGTTGGGGGCGAGGCCCACATCAGTATCAGTTTGGGGCGAGGCCCGCATCAGTATCAGTTTGGGGCAAGGCCCGCATCAGTATCAGTTTGGGGCGAGACCCACATCAGTATCAGTTTGGGGCGAGGCCCATATCAGTATCAGTTTAGGGTAAGGCCCACACCAATATCAGCTTGAGGATGAGTCCCAGGGTTGAGGCCCACATCAGCATCACTTTTGGGGATGAGCCCCAGGGCCGAGGCCCATATCAGCATCAATTTTAGGGATGAGTCCCAGGGGCGAGACCCACATCAGTATCATTTTGGGGCGAGGCCCATATCAGTATCAGTTTGAAGGCGAGGCCCACATTGTCAACGGTATTGGGATGCGTCCCAGGGTCGAGGGCCCCTGTTGTCGGTTGCAGTTCTAGGATGCGTCCCAGGGTCGAAGGCCCACTGTATCATCAATTGTAGTTCCGGTATGCTTCCTAGGGTTGAGGACCCACTACATCATCAGTTTTGAGGGTGAGGCCCACATTGTCAACGGTATTGGGTCGAGGTGCCCAAGGTCGAGGTGCCCCCGTTGTCGGTTGCAGTTCCGGGATGCGTCCCAGGGTCGAGGGCCCACTACATCATCAGTTGTTGTTCCGGGATGTGTCCCAGGGTCGATGACCCACTACATCATCAGCTTAAGGGTCGAGGGCCCACTGCATCATCAGTTGTAGTTCCAGGATGCGTCCCAAGGTCGATGACCCACTACATCATTAGCTTATGGGCAAGGCCCACTTTGTCAGCGGTATTGGGTCGAGGTGCCTAGGGTCGAGGCACCCCCATTATCGGTTGCAGTTTCGGGATGCGTCCCACCATCGAGGGCCCATTGCATCATCAGCTGTAGTTCCGGGATGCGTCCCAGGGTTGAGGACCCACTACATCATCAGCTTATGGGTGAGGCCCACTTTTGTCAGTGGTATTGGGTCGAGGTGCCCAGGGTCGAGGTTCCCCCGTTGTCGGTTGTAGTTCCGGGATTCGTCCCTGGGTCGAGGACCCACTACATCATCAGCTTAAGGTTCAAGGGCCCACTGTATCATCAGTCGTACTTTCGGGATGCGTCCTAGGGTCGAGGACCCACTACATCATCAGTTTGAGGGCGAGGCCCACATTGTCAGCGGTATTGGGATGTGTCCCAGGGTCGAGGTGCCCCATTGTCTTTTGCAGTTCTAGGATGCGTCCCAGGGTCGAGGGCCTACTGTATCATAAGTTGTAGTTCCGGGATTCGTCCCAGGGTCGAGGGCCCACCATATCATTATCAGATCAGTTTGCCAGGTACGACACTCCGGGTATGGAGACATCAGATCAGTTTGCCAGGTACGTCACTCCGGGTATGGAAATATCAGATCAGCCAGGTACGAAACTCCGAGTATGGAGACATCATATCAGTTTGCCAGGTACGGCACTCCGGGTATGGAGATATTAGATCAGCCAGGTACGGCACTCCGAGTATGAAGACATCAGATCAGTTCTGCCAGATATAACATTCTGGGGGCGAGGCCCACATAGCATCAGATCAGTTTCTGCCGGGTATGGCATTTTGGGGGGAAGGCCCACATAGCATCAGATCAGTTTCTGCCGGGTATGGCACTTTGGGGGGAAGGCCCACATAGCATCAGATCATTTTCTGCCGGGTATGGCATTTTGGGGGGAAGGTCCACATAGCATCAGATCAGTTTCTGTCGGGTATGACATTCTGGGGGCAAGGCCCACATCATATCAGATCAGTTCTTCCGGGAATGACACTCCGAGAATGGAGGTATAGTCCGGAAATGGACAGCTCGAGAATGAACACGCCGAGAATGGCATCCCGGGAATGGCACTTCGAGAATGGAGATATAGTCCGGGAATGGACAGCTCGAGAATGAGCACGCTGGGAATGGCACGCCGGGAATGGCACTCCGAGAATGGAGATATAGTCCGGGAATGGACAGCTCGAGAATGAGCACGCCGAGAATGGCACTCTGAGAATGGAGATATAGTCCGGGAATAGATAGCTCGAGAATGAGCACGCCGGGAATGGCACTCCGAGAATGGAGATATAGTCTGGGAATGGACAGCTCGAGAATGAGCACGCCGAGAATGGCACGCCGAGAATGACACTCCGAGAATGGAGATATGTTCCGGGAATGGACAGCTCGAGAATGAGCATGCCGAGAATGGAACTTCGAGAATGTAGATATAGTTCGGGAATGGACAGCTCGAGAATGAGCACGCCAAGAATGGCACGCCGGGAATGGCACTCCGAGAATGGAGATATAGTCCGGGAATGGACAGCTCGAGAATGAGCACGCCAGGAATGGCACGCCGGGAATGGCACTCCGAGAATGGAGATATTGTCCGGGAATAGACAGCTCGAGAATGAGCACGCCGAGAATGGCACACCGGGAATGGCACTCCGAGAATGGAGATATAGTTCGGGAATGGACAGCTCGAGAATGAGCACACCGAGAATGGCACGCCGGGAATGGCACTCCGAGAATGGAGATACGGTTCGGGAATGGACCACATCGCATCAACGTTTTGGGAATGGACCACATTACATCAACGGTTCGAGAATAGACCACATCACATCAACGGTTCGGGAATGGACCACATCACATCAACGGTTCGGGAATGGACCACATCACATCAACGGTTCGGGAATGGACCACATCACATCAACGGTTTGGGAATGGACCACATCACATCAACAGTACGAGAACAAAGCCCACAGGTGGTTCGGGAACAAAGCCCAGAGGTCGAGGCACCTCGCCATCACATTCAGCTGGGGAACAAAGCCCAGGGGTTGAAGCGCCTCACCAACATAATCAGTACAGTTCGATAGTGATTCCTAGAGATCGAAACATCTTGCAGGGATGAACCTCGAGGTCGCGGCACCTCACCACATCATCCAATTCAGTTCAGAGCAACAGGCAAACCAGGTGATAGCTGGCGAGCCAGGTAAGTAAAAATACATTGCACGTACTTTGATATGATTGTTATTGTCACACACTGCACAAGTCCCATCAAAGTGGGGGCGACTGTAAGCATTGCATTTTTGCATATCAGCCCGATGATGAGTCTCGTATGGAGACACTACCTCTTTAGTTGTGAAAGCCGTGGGAAACGGATGTTGGAAGGGTAAAGTTGGAAATTAGCATTTTGTCAGATTTAACTCGCTTGTTTCGCTTCGGGTTCGCTTGTTGGACCTCTATTTTAAAACACACCAAAACCATTAAATTAAATTAAATTAAATTAAATCACCTACCAATTTAAATAAATCATATCCTTAACTAAAAAAGAATAAATCAAATCACTTCCCTTAATTAAAAGATTTCCCTTATCACATACTAAATTAAAAGATATCCCCCTTAAAACACACAAATCATATTCCTTCTCCAACAAGGTAAACCCCCTCTCTTGGCCTATAAAAAAGAACACTTAACCCACACATTCACCATGGCTGACTCACTCTCACGAAAAACACAAAAAAATAAACCCTAATAACATTCGGTCCCTCTCTCTCCAAAAACAAATCCTAGCCTGCCAACAAACACAAGCCATCTCCACGTGAAGAAGCCTCGCATGGCCCCCTGACACTCACCCAACTCCATGACACCTGCTCCTTGCCTTCATGCACCAAGCCCTCCACAATCTCCACATCGCATACCCAGCCATCACGCCCTTAGCTCCATAGCCCACACGTCCCTCAACAAAAAGCCAACTGCCCTCTCTTTACACGTAAATCAGCCCACCTGCCTTGCCACTTCACCCAGCACACGCCTAGCCCTCACGGTTGCGCCCATCTCATAGCCCTCAGCACACAATTCTCGCCACACACAACTCTCAGCCACCTGCCATTACATCATCAGCATGCTCCTTTGCGCATAAAAGAACCCTTCACTCCAAAGTCTCACAGCCACGCAACCAGCCGTTCCTCTCATAGCCACGCAACCAGCCGTTCCACTCACATAAGCGTCCACTGCCATAAGCCACAAACAAGCCTTAAACAGCCGTGAAAACAAGCCTTGAACTGCCGCATATACCCTCCATAATACACCCCAAAAACAGTCCCCAAATCTCTTAAAACTGTCCCAAAACTGCACCTAAATTCTGCCCAGAAATTGCCACAAAACCACCACACAATACCGCACCTAAAACACACCCAAAACAGTAGCATAATAGACCTGAAACAGTGACCAAACAATACCCTCAAAACAGTAGAGAAACGGGGTGAAAACAGCAGCCTGAACAGCAAAACAGCGAGGAAAGACGTTGGATTAGTGAACCAGAAAAGTTGCGGAGCAACAACCCTTCCGACGGCAGTGTAACGCGCTTTCATGAGATGACGAAAGAGGTTAGACCTGAGGGCACCCTTTTTACTTATTATCTTTCGTTTCTTTAATTTATTTTAATATATTATCGCATGAGAGTCGTTTGTTGAGGCATGATGTGAATTCCGGATGAACGGAATGCGTGTTCTCTTTTATGGTATATCGGATGGAAACCCGGACGTAAATTCCGTAGCCGAATCCGAATATACGGTAGTACGGTTTGTACTCGGGATACAACGCCACGTACCACTTAAGGGAAACGTATTTCATCTCATCGAACCTTGTATTTGAGCATGTTATAGTTTGTAGGTTATTTATTTATTATTTAAAGCATGATTTAATTTAGTTTTGTTATTTAATTTCTAAGCATGATTATGTTATTTTTAAGCATGTTATTTTGATTAGTTTAGGTTTATGTTTGAATAGTGATTCGTTTATTTAATGGTTCAATATGCTCATTGTGTGATATCGTGTTTGCCATTCAAAGACTTACTTTCAAGCATGCAAACTTAGAATAGGATTTATTTAGCGAATGCATGTTAGATCTAAATACCTTTGAGCATGATTATTGAGTAGACTCGGTTAATTTATTGCACAAATCATATCATCACAAGTGACATAAGTAAGAGACCATTCTGAACCCAATGGTTTGAGGTCTTCCCTTGCGAGGGGTGAGTGCGGCCTTAAATTTTTGTCCCGGTTCACACCGGGTGGCGACTCCATGTTATTTCGTACTCCCAACTAGGCCGCGAGTCTGGAACAACGTCATCAAGTTCTGTGTCCTACAATAGCCCAACAATCTCCCACTTGAACTAGAGCAAATGGGACATGTCATGTAATCCTAAACTTTTTAAGTGACCTTCAAAAAACGTAGCCGGTAAGGTCTTTGTAAACGGATCAGCGGGTTATCTGCGGAGGGAATCTGCATGACAATGTCATTTCCTCTCTGCACTATCTCACTGATAAGGTGATATTTTCTCTCATATGCTTACCCCGCTCGTGGCTTCTTCTTGGTTCGTTGGAATTCGCCACTGCTCCAGTATTATCGCAATAAAGTGTAAGTGGTTTATCCATATCTGGAACAACTTCCATATCTGCTAAGAATTACGGAGCCATACTGCTTCTTTAACTTCTTCACAAGCTGCTACATATTCAGCCTCCATGGTGGAGTCAGCAATACAAGATTGCTTTATGCTCCTCCATACAGTAGCTCCACCACCTAGGGTGAATACAGATCCGGATGTTGATTTCCTAGAATCTACATCCGCCTGAAAATCAGAGTCCGTATATCCCTTGAGGATCATATCCTCACCAGAATATACTAGCATATAATTTCTCGTTCTCCGTAGATACTTGAGAATATGTTTCACCGCCAGCCAATGATCCAATCCTGGGTTCGATTGAAAACTACTGACTACTCCCACTGCAAAACAGATGTCCAGTCTCGTGCATAACATAACATACATAAGACTTCCAATTACTGAAGCATATGGAATATGTCTTATCTCCTCAACTACTTGAGGTGTCTTAGGAGACTATTCTTTAGACAAATGAATTCCATGCCTGAAAGGTAAATTAACTTTTTTGGAATTCTGCATTCCAAATCGCATAAGAATCTTATCGATATAGGATGCTTAAGAAATTACTAACAGTCGTTTCTTGCGATCCCGAATGATCTGGATCCCAAGTACATAACTTGCCTCTCCCAAATATTTCATTTGGAATTGGTTAGCTAGCCAAATTTTCACGTTCGATAATATCTTTACATCATTCCCAATGAGTAAAATATCATCGACGTATAACACAATGAAAACCACATTCCCATCAATGATGCGCTTATAGACACAAGGTTCATCGATGTTCATTATCAATTATAATGTAATAATTATCTCATAATTATTATTTGATTATCTCATAATCACAAAATATTAGAAAACATTATATTAAACTAATTTAATATTATTTTCATTTGTGACAAAAATATTATTAATCATATTAATAATATTTAAATATAATGTGAGCATATTATTAGACAATCTAATTATATTAGGTTTGCTACAGTTAATCGAGCTAGCACGGGGACCAAATTAACCTACGGTTCCGAGCTCCAATAATTCTGAAATATAATTAAACTCTTTAATTAAATATTATAAATTATTAACTCCGCGTTATTCCACTAAAAATTCGAAGTTGAACTACCGTTACCGTAGATGGAAAATATAAGCCGAACAATTTCGGTGTCCATCGATATAGTCACTACATATGGATATAGCCCTTCACGAATATCTCATAAATAGAGCCGGGTCATAAATCCGTTATACCCCTCTAAATATTTTATCTCTTAAGCACTATTGATTCTATAACGAATAATTAATTCATAACAATTATGAATATAATACTTTCTATTCGTAATAGGAAAGTTGAGAGCTCAAAATTATTCAAGTCCCGAATCAACTCTTCTCGAAAGAAGGAGTGAATTCATATCTATGTAAAACGATCCCAGCTACACACCAAACCATATCCCCAAAATACGTAGTTATTGGCAAACACTGTTACACCAATCTCACCATAGTAAATCAAAGGACACAACCTGAGATGCAAGAGTTCGTAGTACACTCAGGATTAAGATTAATCCATATATGACCATCTAGTAGATAAAATGAATTTCTTGGTTTAACGGATTTAAAAGAAATTCATTATTATCTTAGTCCAGTCCTATATGATCATATCATACAAGGTGCCTTCATTCCCATGTCACCACATGAACGAACCCGGATCAAGGTCGTCATGCAAGTATAGAATGGATCGCAGCTATAGATATACCACAAACAAAGTACAATCTTTGTTTGCTCTATATGGACTATTTAGATTACTAACTTCCGACTTAAATCCTTTCGTGTATCAAACATACACTAAGTCTGAAAGTACAAGAGTAATCAAGGTAAAAAAAAAAATTGGACAATATACAATTTAAATCAAACAACTTTGATAAATGAATAATGTGTTTATAATTACTACAATAATCAGTTCCGTTTTATAACACATGAAGCTCTAGGGCATATAGCCCAACAATACTTCCTCTATTTATTATTCTGAATATGCGATCACACTATCCCTATATCTTATGTACCACAGATCTTTATTTTTAACGCTTTCGATTGTTTTCAACATTCTTTATCTCTATCTATTTTCACGAGCTTTTTATTTCCAAAATTGTGTCATATTTATAATCTATCTTTTTGCTCATCTTCGTTCTTTTCTGACTTCACCACCCCTTTAATACCTTTTGCTACAAGAAACTAACTTTAAAATACTCTTAATAACTTATGCTTCTTTCCATGCTTAAAATGTTCCCATAATTCTTCATGTTCTTATCCATAACCTTCACTTTCCTTTAGCCTGTGTATATTTCAAATTCTTCAGTTATTCTATTTAAGTGACTTCATATAATGTACCTTAACTTAACAATTATCATTTGAGCTCAACCAACTATTTGACCTTCTCAGTTTTCCGCCTTTCTAAACCTTCTGTTATAATAAATTTTATCCTTCGAGTCTTCACATTTATGACTATCTTTGGGTTTTGGTCTTCATGATTTATAAATACCTCTTTCAAATACTCATATTGTCCTCCAACGGCTCACATACCTAGCTCATTCCTTTAAGGCAGTTTCTCTGGTAATACTCATTGTAAGTCTAATCTTGTGCATTTTATGCTAAAATTGTGTGCTCTTCTGCACTAGATTCCTATGCTGGTACAAGTACGGTTATTATCTATTATATTAGCTATTTCTTAGTATTATTGAAAATTTTTCTTATCATTATACATCTCTGTTATTGTTTCTCCGGTATCTGGGTGATTATAAGCTTTTCTCCTAATGTCTTTGCCTCATATTCAGCTTTATCATATAACCGAACTCTTGTGGTCTATGCTTCTATCTTTTTATTCGCATGGGTATCAACTTCTACATTTCTCTGATTACGTCTTTGGCTATCCCGTTTTGCCTTCCATAAATTCTTGACTAGAACTTTCTTTCTTAATCACCTCTTATAGTCTACCTTTCTTCTAAACCTTTATATCTTTTCTTTTACTCTGTTCTATTTTGGAACTTTTCTGACCTATGCCTCTACTTCCTGATTTGAAGGAAGTCATTTCTCATATGTATGTTTAAAGCTGTTCTTTTACATCCTCGTCACTGTTTAACTAGTGCTTTCTTTCTTTATCGTTTCATCTAGATAACTTTTCTTCTAGATCTCTTACTTAAAACTATTTCCTCTTTTATTCTGTTCTTGTATCTAAAGGTTTTCTGTTCCAATTTGTACCAACTATGCATTCTCTTGATTCTGTGAATATCTTGAAACGAACTTCGAAGTCCACTTTCGTGGTTACTGTTTAACGAGGGTCGGGAGGGTGGGAGCTTATCTTGAGGCTTTTTTGTTTATGGTGGTCTGGTGGTACATATTCGTTATCTATGAGTCTAGGACTTTCGTGCATAAATGTCTGATATCTTTTCCTACAACAAGGCTCTACTACAAAAATTTTCTGGTTTGCTTTTACTAACTTTACTCCTGATCATCTTTAACAATCGATCTTTCCACCTCTTTTGTGAAAATCCTTCTAGAGCCATACTCTTTAACAATTTTTTCTTACTACCTCTATACTCATTCTTGTTCAGCCTCTATTATTTAACCCTCTGAATTCGTTATTTTCCTCCTCTGAGTGCTGCTGTACTCTTTTTACTATTCTTTCTTAAGAAACTTGCTCCACTACAAAGGTTTCTTCTTTGTCTTAGTTCCTTAAACTCCTTACTCCTATAAATTCCTAAAAGTTCCATCTGTTTTGATTACTTAGGACACCTTCTATCAGAATTGTTCTCCCTAGTCTCTTCGTACTCCTAAGTCTTTACTTCTTTGAGGGTTCCTTGATTCAATGGAGGTTTCTATACTTAGCTCAACTTATTGTAGCTTCGAACCTTTTTATCTCATGCTTCTTGCCTATGTTTCTTTATATTCATCGACTTGGTTATCGAGCCATCTCGTGATTCATCTAATCTGTCAATTGCTCTTCTTTAATAATTCTTTCCTTACTAGACTTTAAGTTGAGGGGTGAACATATTCATTCTATAGAGATCATGTGGTATATTCTTCTTTACACCTAAGTTCGGTGACGATTTGATTAACTACTTTATATCTTGGACCACACAACTACCATCAATTCTCTATACTATTATATTCTTGTTATGTTAACCTTTATGTCCAAAGGCTCTGCATTCTTTTGTTACTCTTCACATTCCTCCTAATTTCTTTCGTATCCTAACTATTGGTTCTGAGTTGGGAATGGCTGCATGCTTACGTATCTAATCAAGTGTCTAATTCATGCCTTAGGATTTCTTTCTTTTATTACTTACTCCAAGGTCTTATTTTCATTGCTGTTTCTAAGCTACATTACCTATGCTACTATACATGCTGAATTTTCTTACCACTTCTGTTTTCCTTGTTTCTGTTTTCAGATTTTATTTCTTGGCTCTACTCCGTACTACAAGGGCTAGTGGTGGTTCTTTCTTCTATATATTTCTTAGATTTTTACTCTATGTTCTGTTATAAACTTCAAGTTTCAACTTTGGTACTCTATTCTACAGTCCATGCTGATTCTCTTGTTGCTCCTAAGTAACTCTAACCTCTCGGGTCTATTATTTTCCACCGATTTCTACTGACTTAAGCTAATCTGCAGGACCTGCTATGCTTGATTTATTCTGGGGACTTTTACTTATTCCAAGAGTCTTGTGCTGTCTTGTATAGATCCTAGACTATATTGAGTTATTTCCTTTATTTCCTCAAAACTCTCTTATTCCCTTTCTCTGGGGAATCTATCTTTCAAGATCTTCCATCTTTTTAAGAGGAACTTTTATCGGGCTTCTTACAGTTACTTATATCTATGCTAAGAGGAGCTAGGGTAACACCTGATGCTTTGATAGGTCTTGGTATCATTGTTCTGATACTTTACGTCCTAGTAGGGTCTATTTTCATGTAAAGTTGGTACGAAGTAGACTCTGTCACAACAGCTTCCTTGTCTAACATTGCGGAAGGGTGAAAATTGGATAGGTCGAAGCTTCATCCAATAGGCTCCTAGGCTTGGGCAACTAATCATTTTCCTGATGTCATTCCTCGTATTTGTCTGTGGGCCTAGGTTTGGGCAATCTAGAATCTCTGTATCAGAAGTCTCCACGGCTGGTCCTGATTTCTCGCTTCTACTACCTTATGGTTGTTCTTGGTTATTTGGGGAACTCGTTATTTATACGAAGTACTCGAAAGTTACTGGATCAACTTGGAAAAATTTTCTGAGGATGAAGTAATCTTACTTAGAGGGAAAGAACTTTATATAGGTCTACTCGGTATCTTACAGTTGTTTGGACTTGCTATATTCTACTTTTCTATCCCAAGTTCTGGTATCTCCCATATTATCTCACTTTGTGTCTCCGATTCTTACTTACTTTAGGTTTTGACATTTTCTTATCTATCTGCTTTCGTACCTTTATCTCTATTTGCTTCTGATTGTCTAGATATCTATATTTTATCTTCTACTTCTCTTTCTAAGTTTTTCTTTCTCTTTCTATTTTCCTGGGTGGATAATCTTGGAACTTTATTATCTCTTTTTGTCTCTTTATCTTTCTTTGTCTCTGTCTGTCTAAATATCTATGTCTTCTTTTTTTCTTTCTTATAGCTTTTCTATCTTATTTCCTTGAGTAACTTTCTTAGATCATTACTGTTTAATTCCATAGCTCGTTCTGGACTTCTGGTAATAAGCCAGATTAACTACAGTGGAATTCTTAACTTGAATCCGGAGTATCACTCTTCTCGTAAGGAATATTATTCGAATAATCTATGAGAGCTTACTAACCTGTCTATGGAACTTTGAGGACGCACTCGAGGATCAGATACTGAAGAAGTAGTGCCCTACATAGAAGTATCTCAGACATAATATGTATACAAGACCCCAACACTCTACCCACTATAGTCCTTGACTCCATAGACCATGCTCTAATACTATTTTTATAACATCCCTGATCCTGGGATGTTACCGGCATGGGATAGACCGTACTAACCCCATAAGCCTCTGACTCAACAATCATAACAATGATACTACTCGTTCCTCTAATTATTTATCATAAGTTTGGGTCCATAGCCCAAAATAACAACGGAACATGCAAACTTAACTTTAATAATCGAATACATAAAAACACATGTCTTTACAATGACTTACACATAACCAGGAACTAATATATGACTTCTATTTGACTTGACTGGACTCTCACTCTATCTAACTTGTACTGGTGGACTTCATCCCTAGTGACTGCAACAGTATCCATCCTCCCGAGCTCGTCCTTCGAGAAATCTGCAAAACAAAGAAACTAGGAGTATGGGGGGTTAGATTGTTGTATGATCTAAGTGAGTGGATGAAAAACTGAAATGCTAATATGAAATCATTCGATTCAAAATCAAAGCTACAAAGAAATGGCTTATATGAAAACCCTCTTTCTGAAAACTTACTTGAAATCTCTTTTTATAAAACTTAGCTTTTCTAAAAACTATGTTCTGAAAAATGCTTTCTAAAATCTAGTCTCTGAAAACTATTTCCTCAAACTTTGATATCTGAAAACTCTTTTCTGTAAATCTGATGTCTGGGTACTGATCTGTATCTGAAAACTTGACGTATAAGGGCATTAAGCATCACCGTCCCCCTATACGCCTAACTAGAGTCAGCAATGCAAATCCATGACTTTGGGGCATTACGTATCGCCGTCCCCCAAAGCATGCCACTGCTGTCCCTGAAACCGGTGGTCTTGGTGCGTTAAGTATCACCGTCCCCCAAGCCACAAAATTAGAACTAAGGGTGCGGATCTATGCTACCCTCCAAGCTCAGAAACTAGGGTATATGGGCATTACGTATCGCCATCCCTAGCCTGTTAGACAATTATGACCCATAGCATCACTATTTGTACAGATCATGGTGTTGTTGTACAAATTAACTATGTGACAAAGGAAATTGCTCTTTTATCATTTGTGATTAGATCACCAAGATGTATAAATGATGAAAGGTCCATATGATTAGTTCCTGGATTGAGATGATATGAGACAGTATCAATCCACAAAGGTTTAATCATTAAATATCCATAGTCAGAGTATTATCGAGATTGGACATCGATAATGCGAAAAAGACTAGTATTACAATTGTGCGCGTTATGAGGACATAACTGCATAGTTCTCATATATTTGGGTATAGGATACTCATGCAAGTGTAGTAGGAGGTTGTGTTTTACCGATGGTACGGAAAATAGCTTCGCTCTGGATAGACCCCTCGGAATTCCATTGGTAGTATGACTATGTGTCTATGGAAATCCAAAATCAGGGTAGGTGTATTTGGTCTTAACCTGAGACTTGCACCGCTAATACTTGCGACAATCAATATACTTTGGTTTTAGGTCGTTTAGGGCTTTAACAGGTTCTGTGTACGCCTCTACTGGGTATATTGAGAATCGTAGTGATGTCAAGACGGAAGTATCACTCCAGTCATAGTGGAGATGATGGTCACGTAGGATACGGGACTGGTTCTCTAATATGCTGCAGCTATCGGTATATTATGACTAAGTTATGTATATCCGATTATAGAGACTAGTTACCAGAGATCCGATATGTGATTCGTACGGGGCAGACACAATTCCAGCCCCAGGCCTAGCATGTGACATCCGATACTGGATCGAAATATGCAATACTACGTATATTACGCCTGATATAGATCACATATTCATGTAAGGATATTTCTGGAGAATTGGGTAGGCATGGCGCTTTGCTAGAAGTCCACCCTGTCTTGTAAATCAGTAAAAGCGTAGTCCTAGGTACTTACGTGTTCGGATAGTCCGACGACCGAATTTACTGCCAACATATCCGGGGATCTCAGGGGTCGCTTCCCGAAGATTCACCGATGACGTATGACTCACACTTTATTAATCTGGGATTAATTAGTAGAGAGAGAAAATTAATCTGGGATTAATTACTGAGATATTTTATCTGGGATAAAATATCAATTAAAGAGAAAGATCGATTAATTTGGAATTAATCGATTAAATAATGTATTCGATATATTATACGAAATTGGATTTCGACGCGGAATTGAAATTAGATTTTAATTCGGGCGAACGAGTTAATTTAGAATTAATTCGTTAGCGACGTGAATAGTGATTTTGCTAGAAATAATCATTTATTACGTCGCAATATAAAATTCGTTAATTTGGAATTAGCGAACCCGAGCCCGGGAGTGTTTGCGAGTGCACTCGCATTTCGAATTCAAGTGCGGCCCGTAAGTCACATCAAGCGTCAAATCATTAGTCACATCAAGCGTCAAATTTCATGTCACTTTGAGTGATGTGACAATTTGATTGATTGATTGATTGGTGGTAGTTGTTGGCAAAGCTTTAATTGGTTTGACTTTTGAAAGCCAAAAATTGTGTATATGATTTTTGGAAAATCATTTTCCAATTACACAACACATAACACTCTCTCTCTTCTTTCTTGCTCTCTCTCTCACGCCCGCAAGGGGCTGTTTTTCTTCTGGTTTTTGCTTACTGCTAAGACCAAAGAGAAGCAAGTGATGATTTTTGTGGCAAAACTCAAGAGTGCTAGCACACTATGGAGACATACAAAGGTGATAGGGAAACCCACTTGTGAGCTTGGAATCATCAAACAAAGCTTAGAGCTTGATGGATCATGCAATGGCCGAATCTTGGAGAGCCAAAATAGTGGACTTCCGTGAGCTCTAGGAAGGAAAAGTTTGAAGTTTTGTTCTTCGTAGCATCGCTCAACCGCTCGATGTAAGTATTCTGCAACTTCCTCGATGTATTCCCATGTGTTTCTTGCTTGTTATTCGATCCTCGGGACCGTAGAGAACTCCAACATAGCCCTGAACTACAATTTTGGGGCATTACGTATCGCCGTCCCCCCAGTCCTCTACATGTGCACATGTCTCTGTCCGTCAATTCCAAACTGTATCAAGTTATATACTGGGGTGGGTTTTTCCCCCAAGCCCCGAAAATCATAAAACTCATGCTTTAAATCTTAAAATTATATAAAAATATCTTCTGAAAAAAAAAACATTTCTTTTCTCAATCATAACTGTGCACGAAATAAATGTAGTGAAAATCGTCTAACGCCCTATGTAGTGGAAAAAGTAAGTTTCATTTTTTTAAGAACAAATAAATAAAGCATAAGAAAATCAACTTGAAAGGATAAGTGTCCACTCACTGTTTTGGAGTTCCGCTGGTCTAATTTCGCCTTTCTGGTGAATCCTGTGGTTCCTGCGATGATCTATTATTGATAATTTTGATTAGAAAACAAACAAGGAATAAATAGGTCGGAATCAAGCTTACTTTGCCTATTCAAGTAAAGGCTATCCTTGGAAGCATATCGTATGTATATTTTAATGAAATTAATACATACAGGTTGATACGAGACTTATAGGGTAGCCCCTAATATGTTCAGGTGATACTGGAATGGTTTAAAACTAATTAGAGAAATTTTTGATGTTCACGTCGCGACGTAGGTCGGGGCACCTCGCGACGCGTACTGTCCAGAAGCACACCCAAACTTTTGTCTTCACGTCGTGACGTGATGACCTTTGCACGTCGCGATGCGTAACGTTCCAGATGCCTTTCTTAGGAAATTCCCAGATTGCATTGCGACACAACGCATTCTGCGTCACCGACTAAGCCAATTTTCATGCCTAAGCTTCATCCTCTCATACCCAAATATGGGAAACACATCCCCCAACATCTCCCACACAAACAATCATCAATAATACGCATCCAAATATCGCCAATATCATCCTCAACTTTTCCTCATATCCATGCTATATACCTAATTAGTTCATAATCAAAGTTTAACAATTTGAACCTCACTCACTTTTTCTCATTTAACAATTTGAACCCTCACTCACTTTTTCTCATAAAACCATTATCAATCATCATCGAAATCAAATTACCCATATATTATAATCATCAAAACTCAATATAAATAATTTGGGTCCAGGTCATTTCCTTACCTTTTTCATGCTTAATTATTCTTCACTCTTAATATTCCATGGATGCAATCCTTCATTTTGTTTATTCCCCTCATTTCTTTCTTTTTCTATTCCTTCTCTTTTCTTCTTCTTTTTCCTTCTTCTTTTCCCTCTTCTTTTTCTTACGTTTCTCCTCTATCTTTCATCTTCTAAGATTTTTGAAATGGTAAATAGTGCCCCTTTATATAATTGGGCTTGCTTGAAAATGTCAAAATGGGGAAAAATTGAGAATTATGTAGAAACTTATAGAATTTTCTAGAATGACCCGCATGTACTATTCATCTGAAATTTTGATCCGTATTGTTAGCCCATTTCCGATTCGAATTTGGAAATATATTCAACGCGAAAGTTGTAAATCTCGATCTTATCTTTCCGAAAATATAAAATTCATAAGAATCGGAGTTCGTACGAAAACGTTAAGGTCCAAATACCATGGGCTGTCGGGGGTGTAACATCGTAACATCTAATGTTGGATTCTCGAAGAATCTACCGGATACATTTCTTGAAAGCATATATTTCCACACATGGTTTACATTTGGTGACACTCATCTCACCGTGTAACAGTAGCCGAAAACCCCAGTCATTACATTTATTAATAAGATTTTGTAGCCAAACAACATGTGAGACTGCACCAAAACATGCTACAAACTTAGCCTGCATTACGGAAGAAGTTACTAATGTTCGCTTGAAAATTTTTCAAGATATAGTTGCACCTGCTAGCATAAGCAAATATCATATGGTAGATTTCCTATCATCTCAACAACCAGCAAAGTTGGAGTCCGTATACCCTACTAGTTCAAGATTTTCAACCTTTCTGTATGTTAACATGTAATATTTAATCCCCTTAAGATATCTAAAAACTCTATTGGTAACAGTCCAATGTTCCTTTCCAGGATTAGATAAAAATCTTCCCAGTGCACCAGCTGCAAATGCAATGTCAGGTCTAGTGCATACATGTGCATATATCAGGCTTCCTACTGCCACTAGCATATGGCACTTCTTTCATGGACTATCTCTTAACTTCATTCTCACAATTTATCACTTTTAGCAATTGACACATCCCAAGATTTAAAATCATGCATACTGAATCTCTTCAATATCCACTCAATGTATGCCTTCGGAGAGAGACTTAATACCTTTCAAGTTATATCTCTGTGGATTTCAGTACCCAGAACAAAAGATGCTTCTCCAAGATATTTCATATCAAAATGTCTAGACAATGACTACTTTACCTCATGCAGCATTCCTAGATCGTTACATGCAAGCAAAATATCATCTACATAAAGCATGAGAAAGATAAATTTGCTCACACTGATCTTGATATATATGCATCTATCAACTTTACTTTCCAAAAATCCTAAAAATGAGATTACATTGTCAAACTTTAGGTACCACTGTCGTGAGGCTTGTTTAAAACCATAAATTGACTTTTTAAGTCTACAAACAAGATGAGCGTCACCATCTTCCTGAAGTCCTTCAAGTTGTACCATATAGACCTCTTCGCTTAATTCTCCATTTAGAAATGTAGTTTTAACATCCATCTGATGTAGCTCTAAATCATAATGAGCTACTAGTGCCATAATTACTTTAAATGTATCTTTAGAAGATACATGAGAAAAAATTTCAGTGTAATTAATTCCTCTTCTCTGAATAAATCCCTTGGCCACTAATATGGCTTTAAACCTCTCAATATTCACTTTGGAGTCTTTCTTGGTCTTATAGACCCATTTACAACGAATAGGTCTACAACCTTCAGGTAATTTAACAAGCTCCCACACACTATTATATCTCATAGATTGCATTGTATCTCTCATTGCATTCCATCATAGATCAGATTGAAAAACTAGAAATAGCTTATTTAAAAATTATTGGATCAGCAAAATGGCTTATGTCATAATCAATTTCATTTAAATAAACTTCATAATCAGACGGAACAACAGATCATCTTACCTTGGTTGACCTTCTTACTGGAACCTCTGAAGCTATATCTTGTAATGGCGGAACCTCGTTTACCTGTATGGATTCCTCCTCCATAACTAGATTAGTTGCAGGTGTAGGTTCCAAGGTCTCAGACTGTATGGGTATGGTTATATGAACAATTTTAGTTTATTGTCCTTGATTTGAGATTTTTGTATGATTATCTTTATCAGCCACATCAAATTCCAAGAACTTAGCTGTTTGTGATTCTACAATCCTATAACCATATTCTCTGCAGTAGAATCTGTAGCCTTTAGAATTATCAGGGTATCTTATAAAATCACAACGAGTAGATATGGATTGCAATTGACCTAAAGTGAGATTATAAAGGCGTACTTCTGAATGACATCCCTAAACACAGAGGTGACTCATACTAGGTTTCCTACCAGTCCATATTTCAAAATGAGTTCTAGAAATAGACTTACTTGGAACTCTATTAAGGATTTATAAGGTTGTTTTAATTACCTTATCCTAAAAGAAGTTTGGAAGATTAGTTTTTGACATTATACTCATTACCATCTCTTGAAGGGTGTGATTCCGCCTTTCAACCACACCATTCTATTCAAGACTATCTGGATTAGTAAATAGACTTACTATTCCAAAATCTTCTAAGTATCTGGAAAATGGTCCCTTTATTTTTCCACTTACCCCATGTTTACCGTAATACTCACCGACCCGGTCAGATGTAACAATCTTGATAATTTTTCCCAACTTTTTCTCAACTTCAGTCTTGAAGATCTTGAATTTATCAAGGGATTTAGACTTTCTTTAATCAAGTATGGATATCCATATCGAGAAAAATATCAATGAATGTTATATAATAATCGAAGTTACGAGTGGATTCCTTTTTCTTGATTTTTTTTTATAGTACCCTTAAAACAATCAACACATGTTTCTAGGTCACTAAATTCAATAGTATGTAGGATATCATACTTTATTAACCTTTATACTCTTTCCCTAGATATGTGGTCAAGTCTTTTATGCCACAATATGAATGATTTTTCCTTTATTAAGGGTATTTTGGTATCTTTCTCAACATTATTGAATTGGAATAGACTTGACTTGATGCCAAGCAGAGACTGTACAATCCGTATGAAAAAACACAATGTCCAATTATTTGAGTTAAAATATGCAGATACAGAACCTGTATTAAACTCAAAATCATAACCTCGTTTGTCGAGTACATATACTGATATCAAGTTTCGTCTAAAAGATTGAACATATAAAACATTTGTCAAAATAAGTTCATAATTAGAGTATAGTTTTAAACAAGTATTTCTAACATAATGTACATGTTGGACAATTATGACCCATAGCATCATTATTTGTACAGATCATGGTGTTGTTGTACAAATTAACTATATGACAAAGGAAATTGCCCTTTTATCATTTGTAATTAGATTACCAAGATATATAAATGATAGAAGGTCCTTATGATTAGTTCCGGATTGAGATGATATGAGACAATATCAATCCACGAAGGTTTAATCATTAAATATCCCTAGTCAGAGTATTATCGAGATTGGACATCGATAATGCGTAAAAGACTAGTATTACACTTGTGCGCGTTGTGGGAGCATAACGGCATAGTTTTCATATATTTGGGTATATGATACTCATGCAAGTGTAATAGGAGGTTGTTTTTACCGATGGTATGGAAACAGCTTTGCTCTGGATAGACCCCTCAGAATTCCATTGGTAGTATGACTATGTGTCTATGGAAGTCCGAATCAGGGTAGGTGTATTTGGTCTTAACCTGAGACTTGCACCGTTAATACTTGCGACAATCCATATACTTTGGTTTTGGTCATCCAGGGCTTTAACTGGTTCTGTGTATGCCTCTTCTGGGTATATTGAGAATGGTAGTGTATTGGGTGTGATGTCAAGACGGAAGTATCACTCCAGTCATAATGGAGATGATGATCACGTAGGATACGAAACTGGTGCTCCTTTATGCTACAGCTGTCGGGATAAAATGACTAGGTCATGTTTATCCGATTATAGAGACTAGTTACCAGAGATCTGATATGTGCTTCGTACGGGGCAGACACAATTCCAGCCCCAGGCCTAGCAAGTGATATCTGATGCTGGATCGTAATACGCAATACTATGTATACTACGCCTGATATAGATCACATATTCCTATAAGAATATTTCTAGAGAATTGGGTAGGCACAGTGCTTTGCTAGAAGCCAACCATGTCTTGTAAATCGATAACAATGTAGTACTAGGTACGTACTTGTTCAGATAGTCCGACGACCAGATTTACTGCCTACATATCCGGGGATCTCATAGGTCGCTTCCCGAAGATTCACCGATGACGTATGACTCGCACTTTATTAATCTGAGATTAATTAGTAGAGAGAGAAAATTAATCTGGGATTAATTACGGAGATATTTTATCTGGGATAAAATATTATTTAAAGAGAGAGAACGATTAATTTGGAAGTAATTGATAAAATAATATATTGGATATATTATGCGAAATTTGATTTCGACGCGGAATTAAAATTAGATTTTAATTCGGACGAACGAGTTAATTTAGAATTAATTCGCTAGCGACGTGAATAGTAATTTTGCTAGGCATAATTATTTAATTAAATTTGATTTAATTACGTCGCAACGGAATATTCGTTAATTCGGAATTAGCGAACCCGAGTCTGGGAGTGTTTGCGGGCCCACTCGCATTTTGAATTCAAGTGCGGCCCACAAGTCACATCAAGCGTCACATCTTTAGTCATTCAATTGATGGATGTCTTGTCACTTTGAGTGATGTGATGTCAGTCACTATTCATGATTGATGTGAGTTGTTGTAGGCATTTATTGCCATTTTGGCTCCAAAATTTATTTTGACTTTTGGAAAGGCAAATAAATGATTTTGGAAAACAAATTTTGGTATTAGGTTTTTGGAAAACAAAATACACAAACCAACTCCTCTCTTCTCTCCCTTACACTCACGGCCAAGGGCCAAATTTCTTATCTCTCTATTTCTCTCTCAAAACCGAGAGCAAGATGAAGAACATGAAAGATTGTGGCAATTTTTCAAGAGTGCTAGCACACATTTAGAGTCATCCAAAGGTGCTAGGGAAACCCACCCAAGGGCATGGAATCACCATTTGTAAAGCTTGGAGCTTGGAGATCCATCCATGAAGTTGACTGAATTTGGAGGAGCACAAAAACAGCCCATTGCCGAGAGCTTCCTAGGAGGAGCAAAAGTTTTGTTGTTCCTCGCATCGCATAACCGATCAATGTAACTATGTTTCCGCCATTATTCTTTGAATATTCACACATGTTTCATTGCTTGAAATCGATCTTGGGACTAACCTAGAAACCCAACACTAGTATCTTGAGCCATTTTGAGCATGAAATTGAAATTAGGGTAAAATTAGGTAAAATTGATTTGAGCATGTTTGAGTGAAATCGATTGTTTGGATATGCTTAAATTATGATAACATAGTGTTATGCATGATCAATTTGATGAAAATTGGATTGGATCAAATTTTCCCCAAAATATAGGCGTGGCCGAAACTTGAAGGTGCCTTAATGTCATGGTAATTTTTTGATTTTGATCATTGGATGAGTTGAAATCATTTGGATAATGTTGATTTAGGATTTAATTGGATTAAAACCGAATCGGAAAAAGAAAACCCTAAATGTCGTGACTGTAGCATGTAAAACGATTGATTTTTGATTCAAATGTGTTGGACATGTGTCGATGATAATGAGCATAATTAATTGATAAATTGGTGTTTTGGAAATTTTAATTTGCTTAATTAATTATGGCACACACATTAGGTTAATTAAGTTATGATATTTGGAATTTTGGTAATTTAATTAATTGGGCCAAATTTGGAATTGGGCTTGTAAAGTTGTATTTGGGCTTAATGGGCTTGGTAGGGCCAAGTTTGGTTTAGGCTAATTGGTTGGATCCAATTGGGCCCAAAACCATATCCATAAAGTCCAAATATGACTTAATGGACCTTTAATATTAATTGGGCCTAATGGGCCTAAATTGGTTTTTTGGCAAATAAGGGTGATTCCTTAAATGGGCTTTGGTATTTGGGTTTGACCCATATTGACCAAAAGTCCATGCCTTAAGAAATTAATTGAAAGCCCATTGGATTTTAAATTAATTGACATTGGATGTTAATTGGGCTTTGAGACCCGTAACGATTAGATTTAGAATCTAAGTCGTAAAGGCACATTAAAAAGTGTAATATTTAATTTGAAATTAAATAATGAATTAGTATTAAATACAAATTATTTGGATTTGATATTGTAGTTTATATATAATTCAAGAATTCGTACTTTGAGTACTTATTCGCAAAACGAGTTGGACTCGCGCAAAATCAAATCGTTGTTTGAACATTGGATGGTCATTATTTTCAGATTAATTAATTGGATTAGATTGATTGATAACATGCTTTGTGTGAATACATGAATGCGATGCATGAAGAATTTATATCATATGGATATTAGATGGGTGAGGGAAATTTTGGAATTTTTGTAATAAATTTAGAATTTATTAATTGGACCTTGCGTGTCTAGCCTATTACCTCTTGACTCTTTGTATTTCTCTTCTCACCTATTCCCCTCAATATAAATGAGGTTTCTTTAGAAGTGTTATGTAATCAGGTAGAAGTAATACTTGTGCTAGTGGGAGAGAGGAAATGGAGAGATTTGTTCTAGGAACAATGTGTTAAGTATCCATCCGCATATCATTATAATTATTTATATGCGCCTTATTATGTGTTTAGAATGCATGTTTAAGGGTGTATGATGATGAGACCTTAACAAAGATAATTAATTGGTTGCTAATTACGCGAAAAAACCTTCAACACATATTAAGCAGTTTTCCTTCCATTGAGTGATTCTTACTCAAGATCCAAGACTGGCACTGGTTTGTTGGCCAAAGTCAAGACCTTTGTCTGTCGCGGATGTGTTTGAATCATGAAGGCTTTGTTCCATATCGGTGTCTTGTCCAAGTTGTGATTTATTGGCCAAAGTCAAGATCACTTCTTGTCCATCGACATCAATTACGAAGCTTTCCATGGTCAATGGGTTCCGCTTAACTGGGATCACTAAGTTTGTTGTACCAAAGCCAAAGCTTAGTCGATTCAGAGGAAAAGGTTAGGGAATATATTGGATATATTGGCATATACAGGATATATTTACGGACTTGGATGTCCACCTACTGGATCTAGGAATTGGATGAGATCCAATTGATCTTAGAGATCTACCTAGTTAATTATCATACAATTTGTTGGCCAAAGTCAAGGTTGTGTGTTATTTAACGGGATCCTAGCCCACTAGGAAACAAGGTTTCTCTAGTACTCCACATAGGGTTAGAGGCTCGCCGAAAAATAGTGGGAGACAAGTATTAAATTTGCAATATTCGTTTAGTTACTTGCCAATACGCGCTCATTTCAATATTTCATCAAATAAATTAATATATTAGTTGGACTAATATTTAATATTGTTTTAAATAAAACAGTTGGACTGTATTCAAACTATTTCAATTTATAGTTGATTTTATAATTGGATTATAGTAGTCAATATAATTGAATTTAACTAATTAAATTATAATTGATTATATAGTTAGGACTATAATAATCATTATAAAAATAGTACCTAAAATCGTTGATTTAATAGTTAGACTATTGGAATCAAGATAAATGAAAGATTAATGTTTAAAACATAATCCTGGGTGAAAATGTATTTAAACGGCTTTAATTTTCAAATTGGGAATGGAACTTCAGGATAGTCCTGGAAACCGAGAATTACTTTATTTGATACAGTGACGTCTCAAGCCTAAGCCCGAGTTGAGCAAATAGTAGAGCATGATCTTTGGAAGATTCATGTGATGATAACTTTAGTGCTTAATCCATTAAGCTTGCCAAATAGACTCCTTAATTTCTTAATCAGAACTAAGGATTAGATCCTTATAGTATGATAATGAAATTGAAGGATCTTCATAGATCTATTGCTATGCTCAAGGGACAAAGCCAAAGTTTGAAATAAGGCAAGAAGCGCAAGACGCATCTTATTTCGACATTCTAGAAGGCCAAGGCTTGGCCAAAAGCTTCTGGGGTGTGGAAAAGGGGCAAAGGCAAAATCATTATAATCTTCTGGGAAGACAAAAGACATATCCTAAGATGTCGGCCTAAAATGTGGCAAACGGGGTCACTGAAGCGTGACTGTCGTATGGACAAAGCAGACATGAAGGAATTGAAGATGGGCAAGGCTCCGGCTTCAACTATGTTTGTCATAAACATGGTCACTAATAGTATTAAAATTGGATTTTAGATACTGAGTGTGGTACATAAATATGCACTGATGTGTAGAATCTGCCGGTTAGCAGGATACTAACTTCCGTTGAGATTTATCTGTGAATCGGAAATGGGACGAAAGTTGCTGTTTTAACCATAGAAACCTAAGTTTAGGAACTACCCTTCGGGCGTGTGTACTTAAATTAGGAAACTGTTACAATGTAACTAGTTTGACTAGAGACATTATCTCTATATCAGGGTTTAACCCATTACGGGTATACCTTTATATTCTAGAACACTAAAGTGTTTTATTTTATAAAGATGATATTGAGATAAACACATTAGATGTGAATAACAGTATTTATATTTTGAATATAAATGAATCTCAAACTTATAACATGACAAACAAATAGCTCAAACTGATTTAATCAATTGAGACTTACTTATGGCATTGATGTCTGGGACACAATTAAACAAGACTCGTTTATCCACACTTTTGAAGAGTGGATACTAGGACGGATTTGATTCTATTCAAATAATGTCTACGAATCTAGTTTATTAGGTAAAGTGCCTATAACACATTTTACTTGGTAAAAGTATAAGCGCCACCGATTTGTTAGCCCTCGTTCATAGTGATGTAAGTGGGCCCATGTCTAGCTAGGCTAGAGGTGGAATATGAATACTTCTAAACCTTCACGGATGTGGCATCGCGTTATGGTTATATGTTTCTTTTGAAACATGAATCGGAAACTTTTGATAAATTCAAAGAGTTTTGACACGAAGTAGATAAGCAGATCGGCTAAAGTATTAAAACATCATGATTGGACCGTGATGAAAATACTTAAGCAATAAGTTTCTCGATTACTTGAAAGAGTATAGTATTCTTTCAATGAGGATTCCTCCCGGAACACATCAATTTGACGGTGTGTTCGAACAGAGAAACCGAACCTTGTTGGACATGATAAGTTTAATCATGATTCACTGCTACCATTTCCTTCAAGGGATACGCATCAAACAGTGCAAAACTTATTTTGAATAAGGTTCCATAAAAATGTGTTTGACAGATTTCATATTAGATATGAACAGGAAAGAAACTGGGTTTTCTCATTCCTGAAAATTTGGGAATGTTGGGCATATGTTTGGATGATACCAAACTAGAACCCAAATTGGACAAGTGCCTAAATTATGGTTATCCTAGGGAAACCAAAGTATAGTACTTATACAACTCACAAGAGAACAATTTAATTGTTTCTCACCATGCGGTTTTCCTAAGAGGAATACCTATATGCAGTGGTAAGTGGGAGGAAAGTAAAACTCGATGAAAATCGGAGTAATACTGTTCCAGGCACCGATTCCTTAATGGAACACAAATAGTTCATAGGGATGAAACTATACCAATAATCTTCGAATACACAAGAACCATGAAAGTCAGAGAGAGTCAGAAAATAACCTGAGAGGTATGGGTTTCCGATCTCACCTCATAAAGATGTCAATCTTATTGAGGAATACAAACTGACTACGTATGAGGAAGTGATACAAGGTATCGACTCCCTATTATGGCAAAGTGCCATGATGTCCGAAATGGATTCCATGTATACTAACTAAGTTTGGATACTAGTTGTTGTACCGGAAGGCATTGTGCCTACTGGTACTATATAAGTCTTCAAGGAAGACGTACATGGATGGCAACATACCAACGTGCAAAGCTAAGCTTGTAGCGAAAAAGGTATCGTTATCAACATTGTGTCGATTACGACAAAACATTTTACTCGTTCCCATGGTTAAATCCATTTGGATAATGCTTGCTAAATGCTGCATGTTTCATTTATGAACTATGGCAGCTGAATGTCAAAATCGCTTTCCTTAAAAGGAAAACTTTTAGAGGATGTTTACAACATCCTGACGGTTTGTCGTACCAAAATGAGCAAACAAGGTTTGCAAGTTATTCGATCCATTTATGGATTAAAGCAAGCATTGCGTTCTTGGAATTATCGTTTTGATGTAATCATAATGGTGTATGATTTAATTCATAACGAAAATGATTCTTGTGTATATAAGGAGGTTAGTGGGAGCGCACTGACAGTGAAAGTCCTATATATTGATGACATATCATTTCTTGGAAATGATATTCCCATAATACAATCGGTGAAAGCTTGGCTTTCATGAAAATTCTCCGTAGAATTCTTGGGAGAGACAATATTTATTCTAGGAATAAAGATCTACTGGGATAGATTTAAAGTTTTTGGTACTCTCCGAGAACTCGTACATTGAAATAAATGTACGCGACCTGGTGTCTCATATGCTTTGAGCATATAGATTCACAATCAGGCCAATCCAAGTGATAGTCACTGGATTGATGTTAAGAACATCTTTAAGTATCTTAGAGGAACTAAGGATGCTTTCTTATACTATGGAGAATGAGAACTTGAAGTGACTGGGTTCACTATTGCAAGTTTCCGGACCGATAAAAACGACTATAAGTCATAATAAAGGCACTATAAAGTTTTAATAACAGAACAGTGAGCTGGAAATCTTCCATGCAAGATAATGTTGCCGAATAAACAACACAAGCGGGTTATTGCTGCAAGTGAGGCAGCAATAGAGGCCATTTGGGTCGATAATAATCCTAATTAGATTAGGAATAGTTCTGTTAGCAGCTGAGCTAGGATACAACACAGGCTAAAGAATTAATGGTCTCATCAACGATCCAGAGATATACTTCAATCAATTCATCTGATTCGTTCGGATCATACATCGTGGCGATGTGCTGATCGAATAAATCACATCAGATGATAACCTTGCAAATCCGCTGACGAAAGTTTTTCTCTGCAGAAATTTGAGTGAACCGTACATAGTTCGGGTGTAGGACACTTGAGTGATTGGCTATAGGCCAAGTGGGACATTGTTGGAAAATTATGACACATAGCATCACTATTTGTACAGATTATGGTGTTGTTGTACAAATTAACTATGTGACAAAGGAAATTTCCCTTTTATCATTTGTAATTAGATTACTAAGATATATAAATGATAGAAGGTCCTTATGATTAGTTCTGGATTGAGATGATATGAGACAGTATCAATCCACGAAGGTTTAATCATTAAATATCCATAGTTAGAGTATTATCGAGATTGGACATCGATAATGCGTAAAAGACTAGTATTACACTTGTGCGCGTTGTGGGAGCATAACGGGATAGTTTTCATATATTTGGGTATAGGATACTCATGCAAGTGTAATAGGAGGTTGTGTTTACCGATGGTACGGAAACAGCTTCGCTCTAGATAGACCCCTTGGAATTTCATTGGTAGTATGACTATGTGTCTATGGAAGTCCGAATCAGGGTAGGTGTATTTGGTCTTAACCTGAGACTTGCACCGCTAATACTTGCGACAATCAATATACTTTGGTTTTGGTCATCCAGGGCTTTAACAGGTTCTATGTACGCCTCTTCTGGGTATATTGAGAATCGTAGAGTATTAGGTGTGATGTCAAGACGGAAGTATCACTCCAGTCATAGTGGAGATGATGATCACGTAGGATACAGAACTTGTGCTCTTTTATGCTGCAGCTATCAGGATAAAATGACTAGGTCATGTTTATTCGATTATAGAGACTAGTTACCAGAGATCGGATATGTCCTTCGTACAGGGCAGACACAATTCCAGCCCCAGGCCTAGCACGTGACATCCGATGCTGGATCGTAATACGCAATACTACGTATACTACGCCTGATATAGATCACATATTCCTATAAGAATATTTCTGGAGAATTGGGTAGGCACGGTGTTTTGCTAAAAGCCAACTATATCTTGTAAATCGGTAAAAACGTAGTACTAGGTACGTACGTGTTCGGATAGTCCGACGACCGAATTTACTGCCAACATATCCGGGGATCTCATGGGTCGCTTCCCGAAGATTCACCGATGACGTATGACGTATGACTCGCACTTTATTAATCTGGGATTAATTAGTAGAGAGAGAAAATTAATTTGGGATTAATTACGGAGATATTTTATCTGGGATAAAATATTATTTAAAGAGAGAGATAATTAATTTGGAATTAATCGATAAAATAATATATTCGATATATTATGCGAAATTTGATTTCGATGCGAAATTAAAATTAGATTTTAATTCAGGTGAACGAGTTAATTTAGAATTAATTCGCTAGCGACATGAATAGTAATTTTTCTAGGTATAATTATTTAATTAAATTTGATTTAATTACGTCGCAACGGAATATTCGTTAATTCAGAATTAGCGAACCCGAGCCTGGGAGTTTTTGCGGGCCCACTCGCATTTTGAATTCAAGTGCGGCCCACAAGTCACATCAAGTGTCACATCTTTAGTCATTCAATTGATGGATGTCTTGTCACTTTGAGTGATGTGATGTCATTCACTATTCATGAGTGATGTGAGTTGTTGTAGGCATTTATTGCCATTTTGGCTCCAAAATTTATTTTGACTTTTGGAAAGGCAAATAAATGATTTTGGAAAACAAATTTTGGTATTAGGTTTTTGGAAAACAAAAATACACAAACCAACTCCTCTTTTCTCTCCCTTACACTCACGGCCAAGGGCCAAATTTCTTATCTCTCTATTTCTCTCTCAAAACCGAGAGCAAGATGAAGAACGTGAAAGATTGTGGCAATTTTTCAAGAGTGCTAGCACACATTTAGAGTCATCCCAAGGTGATAGGGAAACCCACCCAATGGCATGGAATCACCATTTGCAAAGCTTGGAGCTTGAAGATCCGTCCATGGAGTTGATCGAATTTGGAGGAGCACAAAAACAACCCATTGCCGAGAGCTTCCTAGGAGGAAAAAAAGTTTTGTTGATCCTCGCATCGCATAACCAATCAATGTAAGTATATTTCAACCATTCTTCTTTGAGTATTCACACATGTTTCATTGCTTGAAATCGATCTTGGGACTAACCTAGAAACCCAAAAGTACATCCACCAATTCATTATTTCCAACTACGAGCTTGAACTCATCCTTATTTGGTTTCCTCTTGTTTATGAATCCCTGCAATATGAAAGCAACGTGATTAGTTGCTCCACTGTCAAGCCACCAAGAACAAGATGTGGAATTAACAAAATTGGATTCACATATAATAAAAACCAAAGAGTTACCTGCATGCTCATGTTTCTCTAACCAAACTTTATACTTGGAACACCCTGACTTTGACACGTTCAAAAGTTGTTCTTTACTCCCAATTATAAGAGTGTCAAAGTAATAAAATAATCTGGTAAGTCTAGGGTCGATCCACAGAGAATAGATTTAGTAAAATAGAATAATAACTATAGAGAAAAGAAAAGAAAAGAAAATGTTTGATTTTTTGAAGTAGTTGGAAACTTTTAGGTCAATAAGTAATAATAAAATAAAACCCTGGAGTTAGGGGATCCATTTTTAATATTTCAAATCTATAAATCTCGCTTTATTATAATATATAAATTATCCTTGTTACCCAATTAATTTATCTCAGGACTTAATTATGCCAAAACATATAAAACCAACCATATAGATGGCGTTCATTTATGTCGATAACAAGTCTAGTTAGGTACTTAGTTATGCCAAAATATGTAAAATCAAAAATATAGGCAGTAGCCGTATAAAACCAGCCATATAGGCGGTAGTAAGATATGTCAATAACTAATCCATATTTAAATCAATTTTTAATCATTAGATTTCAATTTATTTATTATAATATAAGTGACAGGAAATTCTGGAGGTGATTTGGACCAAAACAGTGAAAATTAGAAAAAGGCATTTTCGTAATTTTGGGCGCATCTCGACGCCCAAACCCTTGGCGTCGTGACGCCTAACGTGCACCGGGTCATGCTAACGTGCGTCGGGTCAACGGGTCAGAATTTGAAAAGTTTAACTTTGCTAACGTGCGCCGTGCCACATGTCACCATCACAGAAGATCTGCTAACGTGCGCCTGCCATGTGTCATCATCCTAAGATGCCGACAATCATCATCTTGCTAAAATGCACCTTGCCACGTGACAAAATCTCAGCGGATCACGCTAACGTGCACCTAGACACGTGTCGCCATCACATGTTGCCGACATCAAAAAAGTCAACTACCGACATAACAGTGCCATGTGTCACGATCTCGCGAAGCCAATCCAATACGTGTCAAAAACCTACGCGCGTCGCGACGCCCTACCTCTTGGCGTCGCGACACCCAGACCCCACTGAAGCCTATAAATTCAACTCGACGTTTCACTTTCAGTTGTACCATTCTCTCTCATTTCTTTGATGTAAATAAAGAGTTTCTCTCTCTAGTTTCTTTAATTTAAGTTTTGTAATTAATTTTAATTACGTTTTGTAATAATAGTAATTTACTTTCTTTATTTTAACAATTTACTATTTACCATTGGGAGGTAACTTCCCCCTGCTAGGGTGAAAAGTAATTCTTTTACTATTGTTATTTAGATTAATCTCCCTTTAATATAATATATAAAATAATTAAAATTTGACTTAAAAATGATACCGCCAGATTGGTCGGTTGGTAATTAATTTTAATCTGGTTTAAACCTGACTAATCAAGGATACCGCCAGATTGGTCGGTTGGTAATTTAATTTTGGTTCCGCTTTTATGGCTGGTTAATTTTGGTTCCACCTCTATGGCTGGTTTATTTTGGTTCCGCCTTTATGGCTGGTTTATGGACAAATATTACCGCCTTAATAGCTGGTTGGACTTAATTTGATTTAATCATGTTACCGCCTATATGTCTGGTTGGGAAAATTATCACTAGTATATATATTATATTATGGGAGATATCTAAATAGTAAATAGTAGAAGTTAATTCCTTTTATCTTAGCATTTTATTTTATTGCATTTATCTTTCAGCATTTACTTTTTAGTAATTTTATTTTATGTCTTTTAAATTTTTACCAGCCCTAGCTATAAGTTGTAACGAAGTTAGATATCTAGGGTTGTGATGAAATCTAATATCACCGGTTTATAAGAGGTTAGATTATAGTTTGGGTAATATAAAGATTTATTTATTGAGTCTTAATCTTAATGCTTTTTATTAACTGGCCACTAATAAAATTGACTAGGTAAACTTAAAATGAACTAGACATAGGGATTTTAAGTTTAAGACCTTAGACTCAATAGCCCACGATCTTCCTTGAGGATAGATAACCCTTTAATAGATTTCCTTACAGGATAGGAGTATACATGTCGGGCGGGGTAGCCAAATTGGAACTTAATCTTAATGAATCTAGGTAATTTGGTTGACATGGACATATGAATCAATTGGATTATACTAGGTATTTGTAATTGACCATCGGAAGAGGCTTTTACATAATTTAGTGTTCGAGGTTAATAAATCAATATATTACCCAACTATATGATAACCACTTCATCTTTAAATATTATTGGAAGAAATCACAACCCTAGGTAGTTTTTAATATTGAATTTTCTTAAAACCTATTTTCGAACAATTTTATTTACTTGTTTTTAAATTTAGAATCATCACCATTTCAAATCAATCAAAAAACTTGTTAGATACTAGTAATCATTTGACCTCATAAAATTAATAGCTTAGGTATTAAGTCCTCGTGGCATCGATATTTTTATACTACTTGAACGATACGTACGCTTGCGTTATACGTGTGTGTTTACGCCGGTCAGTGACTCCCAAACCAGTTGGTTTTATGACACTAGGTGTTAAGACACTCATACAGACTTAATTCCTCATATCTCAGATTTATATATATATATATATATATATATATATATATATATATATATATATAAAGGTGTCTGATTTCTTTAAGATTTCTTTTTAACCCTTGTAAAGAGCTTTGGGTCAGTGATTCCTAGACCAGTTGGCCTTAGGGCAATAAGTGTTAAAACACCCATATGGACTTAATTGCTCGAGTTATAAAGGCAACGAAAATGAATTTATTTAGCATTACTGTTTTACTGAACAATCACTTCTTACCGAGGCAAGATGTCCGATTACTAAGTAAAAGCTTGATTAGTTTTTATTTTTTAAGCATAAAATTTCATTATCTTAAGTTGTTACCTCCAATAAACTAGAGAACTGAATATTACAGAATTTTCACTTACCACCCATGATCATATGTTACCATGTTATTGATAATATGTGTTAGATGAGCATATGAAGATCAAATTTAATCAATGTTATGGATAATTCACAAATTTAAATAACTGAAAAATAAAGGAACAAAAATAACTTGTTACGAATTATTTTTAGATGCTTCTCAGGAGCGAAAACTCATTACACAACCACCTCTGAACAACAATTCCACTTGGTTAGTCACAATCTGTTGTTAGTTTATGTGTATATATTTTTAAACAAAATAATAACAAAGTAAGAATATTTTTTTAAATTAAAAACATCAACGAAACATGAAAATTATCTAGTAAACTATCATCTCCCCAACCAAAATGAGACATTATCCCCAATGTTTAAAGGAAAGAGAAGTAGAGTTTAGAAGATATCACCTAGTTAGTGTGAAATTGACAATTACATCTATGACTAAAGATTACAGATTAAGATCCAAGCTTACTCTGCGCTTTTTGCCACGATCGTTACCAGACCAGTTCAATTTGGAAAGAATATGATAGATTTTTAGTTCATAAGCTAAGAGTTGGTCAATTAAATCATCAATTTTTCTTACAGTTAGAAGATATCTCTTACTGGTTTTGATATAAACCCATTTCTTTTGGCATCTTCAAGAAATACAAAAAGAAAATCGAAAAATTCATTAACATTAAACAACCCAATGAGTTTTTCGTGAATATTCAAGTTTGTCCATGACACAACTGTGAATATTTCTTCCAACGTGTCCAGCCCACCTGGTAAAGCAATAAAAGCATCAGCATGATTTATCATTTTAGTAAGTCTTTCAGACATGCTTGAGACAATACATTATTCTCCATTTGATTTTTCGATGATGTTGTCTACTGTCAAGGGTTTTGGAATGATCCCCAAAACTTGAATGTCATCTTCTTATATAGACTTTGAAATACAACCCATCAAACCAAGATTGCCACCGTCATCTAAGTGCATGTTTCTGTTTGCAATAACTCTACCCAATTCTCTCGCAGACTCAATAAATTCTGATTTAGTTTCACAAAACACACAGATATTAGTGACTCGTCGTCTTGAACTTCTCTCCATTTGTGCTATCTCTCTTAGCTAGATGTGTTGAAGAGAGAGACGTGACGAGCTGAATTTATAGATCTTGAAAATTGGGTGAGTAATAAATACACTAGTACCTGCAAAATGACAATTATTAGCTGAACAATGAAATAAATTGTGATAGTCAAAAAGTTTAGATACTGTCAGTAAAAAGTAAAGAAATTTAGAACAATAAATTAATTAAAACAATATGTACTGGTAGTTGTAATTGTGGCTCACATCTTCCTCGGGTTTTACGTCCAGTAACGGCTTGAACGCCCTCTATAGGTCGGGGATAGGTGTAGGCACTGGATTTTTACATAAGTCCTGATGATGAGCCTCATAAGGAGGCACTACCCGATAAGTTGCGGAAGTCGCGGGAAACAGACGTCGGAAGGGAAAATTCAAAAATCAATACCTTGTTGGACTTAATTCGTTTGCTTAACCTCGGGTTCGCTCGATGGACCCCTGTTTTAAATTTATCCTTGGACCAAAACCCCCGCAACCCACACCCAAGCCTACACACCACCAACCCACACGCCCAAGCCCACCAAAGAACCAAACTCCACACGCCCAGGCCCACCAAATCCCCTCCAAAAATATCCAACACATTAAACACATGTTAAAATCTAAATAAATCACCTTCCTAATATAAATAAATCACATGCCTAAATTAAATAAATCAAATCAAATCCCATAAATCCCTTTCCTAAACTAAAACAAATCACCTTCCTAAATTGAAGAGATCTTTTCCTTATAACACACTAATTGAAGATACCCTCATGATTGCATGGTTTCTTTCCTACCCAAATAAGGACAACCCTAACCTTTTCTTATAAAAAGGAGCACAAACCAAACCCTTAACCGCCTAGTACATTCACGTCCAAGACAAAAAGAATAGCCCCCATTGCCGTGAAACACAGCCCCCAGAATCAGTTCTATTGCCGTGAAACACAGCCCTCAAAATAGCCCTCCATTGCCGCAAAAACAGTCCATCAAACAGCCCTCCATCACCAAAAATCACAGCCTTGGAATAGCCCTCAATCACCGAAAATCACAGCATCAAACAACCCTCCATCATCGAAAATCACAGCCCTGAAACCCCTCACATCACCAAAAATCACAGCCCCAAACAACCTCAAATAACCGCAAAATAGCAGCCTTGAAACCCCTCAAATTACCGCAAAATACAGCCCCAAACTGCACCCTTCAGTCACCGAAAATAGCCCCAAAACTGCACCCATAAGTCACTGAAAACAGCCTCCAAAAATCCCTCTGCATTACCATAAAAACTACAACCAGAACAGTCCCTTAAATCACCGAAAAAAACTGCAACAAAAATAGTCCCCAAACCGCAAAAATAGTCACCCAAAATTGCCCCAAATTACCGCAAATAGTAACTAAAATCAACGACCAGAAACAGCAGCAAAAACAGAGAAAACAGCAGCCCAAAACAATTAAGCAACGAAGGAAAATATTGAACCAGTGAACCGGAGGAGTTGTGGAGCATTAACCTGTCCGACGGCCGCGTAACGCACTTCCAAAAGGCGACTTAAAAGGTAAGACCTGAGGGCACCCTTTTATTTACTCTCCTTCATCTTTTTTCAATTATTTATTAGTATTTCTTCGCATGTATATTGTTGGTTCATGTATGTTATTGTTGCTGGATGAATGATTTTGTACTATCTCTCGTGGTATATCTGATGGAAACCCAGACGTAAATTTCGTAGCCGAATCCAAATAGACGGTAATGCGGTCTGAACTTGGGATACAACTCCACGTACTACTTGAGAAATGAACATATTTCGTTTTATCTAATCTTGTGTTTATCCATGGTTCATTAGAAATAGCACGTTATCTTCATGTATGATTTAGTTATTTCTTTTGTGTTAGGAACTTAATTGTATCTCTTCAATGTTTATGTTTAGACAATTATTATTTATTCATATTTCCGCATCTATCAACTTAATGTGTTCATGAGATTGCGTGCTTGCTTTTATTTTATTGCGTGAATCCGTTCATTACAAGTGGCACAAGTAAGGGACCATTCCGAACCCAACGATTTGAGGTCTTCCCTTGCGAGGGGTGAGTGCGGCCTTAAATCATTTCCCAGTTCACACTGGGTGGCGACTCCATTATTCTCCGGTTTAGTCCCTCGTGGGCTACTCCGTACACCCGACCGGGCCGCGAGCCTAGAACAGTGTCACCGATTTCTGTGTCCTACAGTCTGGCGACTCCACTGGGGATAGAGAATCGGCCCCGAAATAATGTCTCGTAATGTTTGTGATTTTTGCTTTATTTAACCGTGTCTACAAGTGGGTTAGGACGGAGGGGTTTAACCAAAGGTATTATTAGAGTTGGGTAATGATTTGGTGTCTTCCTTCACTCACTACCTTTTCATAGCCAAAAGGAAAAGCTGTGAAGACGTCTAGATAATCATTTACTCAACGTTTACCATGATGGACTAATTTGGAGGATCTATTGTTTATTCCTGTCACCAAGGCGATAAGAATCAAAGAGGCAAGGGTATTTAAGAGAGTTCGCTCCACCCTCCCTATGGGGAATCTTCAATAAGAAATACATTTGCCAGTCATTCATGTATCATCACTCGTTGGCACATACCTTAGCGTATAAAAAAGGGTGCGCTCACTTGGTATTCCAAACCCTTGAGTGGGGAGACCTAGTTGTGGGCAATCCTTCGCCGACGGGAGCCTTTGTATACACTCCTATAAACCCACATGTGAACCATAGTTATATGACCAATAGAAGCCATTCCTTTATGCTTGTGTTTAGAACCATCATCATCTGGATTCATTTGGACTTTTGTCATGAGGTGTGAGCTTGTTGGGCCATTTAAACTGGGACGAGATTGTATCTTAAGACGATTGGGCCGAAAGTTTCTAAAATATCGATGGGCCACTTTGTGTTTGGCCCCCCTATCATTTGAAGTTGTTTAGCCACATTATCGTAAAAGTGTAAACCTGTTGGGCCTTTTTCAACTGGGACAAGTTTTCACCTCGCAATAATATGATTGAATACTTTAAAATGATAATAGGCCAACTTGTATAAAACCCTTGATGAGCTTAGAAAGTCCAAACGTGATCCAAATATGCTAGAAGTATGAGTTCAATATCCGCACAGGCTTTCATCCAGGAAGGATACGCCTTGTTAAGACATATTTGCATACTTTTGGATGCTTCTAAGTTCATCCCCACGACCACGGTTTCCGAAAGCCCAATTCGTCGTTTCTAGACAATGGTATGATCCCATAATCGGCTTAGTCCATGAGGAAAATGGGCGATATTTGTCTTTTACCGATGGAAAGGGACAGAAGCAGCCAAGGTTCACCCCGTAGCATAGGAGAGAACTATTTTGTGTACCCCACATTGGTACATAAAATAAGCCATACCTAGGACAGAAATGGACTTACCACAAGTGTGGGAGATATAAGGTTGGAAGGATATATGTTGTTTTGATAACCACTTACATCTCATGCATACACGCATCATGTTAACTCTTGTGTCTTAAAAGCCATCATAGATATCTGTTGTGTTAGAAAAAGAAGACTTGTGAAGAAGAGTTTAACAAATATGGATATCGGGGAAAAGGAACCGAGGAACAAAAATATTTATGGTAAGGATAGAAAGACCATCGGTGGGGCCATCAAAAAAAGAAAAAAGAAAAAAGAAAAAAGAAAAAAGAAAAAAAAAGAAAAAAAAAGAAAAAAATTTTTGTTTGTTCTTAGTCCTTAATAGTTAGGCATAAGTCCGATGATGAAATTTTTTGCCCTGGGTTGGAACCTTAGAAACAATAAGTGCGAGATGTACTCTCATCCGAGCACTTAATTATAGGATGTTAGCAGGGAAAGCCTGAGTAGTCGGTAAGGTGACTAGTTAAAGAGATTGCGGATCGATGAATGACCATTCGCTTAGATGTCCATCCTCACTTACTTGTGTTACGATATATGGTATGGTTGGAAACAAAAGAAAAGTCTCTAAAGAAGAAAATATAAACCACCTATAATTGATAAACGTGAAGCTACCCATGGGCGAGTATTAGGACCACCATGAGGAGAAATTCTACCTTAAAGGTAGGTGTGTTGGAAAAAAAATTAAAAAAAAAGAGACGAAAGAAAATAAAAAGAAAACCATATCATATTGAGTACGGAGAAGTATTTGTAGAGCATGATCAAGACATCCAGGTTGGTTTGACCCACCGATCCCATTCTTTGAAAAAACAATCATTGAGTTGGCTTACCTAAGGATCAAGTTGTAAAAGAACATGGGCACACACACACTTTGAGTCTGGTTCAGATCATTTATTCAAACGCTCGGATTTAAGTTGCATCGAGTACTTTGAAGGTTCTCTGGTTTCGACACTGGGCATCCTTTGAGGGCAACAATACGTATAACTATTGGGACTATTTCGTAAGAGGCGGTATAATATGTTGGTAGGGAAACGTCACATGATCTACTTTGACCTAATGCAAGAAGCAAAGAACAGAAAGCTAAACCAAATCTGGGGGCGACCAGTCTACCACCTCGCGAATAAGGGACATAACAAAATCTTGAGTCATGGGACCAAAGAAAAATGAGCAATCACCAGAGTAGAATTGACAGAAGGAAACTATAAGCAGGCCCAGGGGGTGATCAAAGACTTTTGTAGGCAAGGGGCGCCAAAGAGCACAAAGAAGGCCTAAACCATCGGAATAGGAAATACATTCATGCATACATGTCACATGCAAGCATTTTTTTTTGCTTTGTTTTTATTCGCAGGTTTTGAAGAAAAGAAAAACGCGGAGCAGTATCGGGAATGAATCCCAGGGTCGAGGCCCACATTATCAGCAGTTTCGAGAATGAATCCCAGGGTCGAGGCCCACATTGTCAGCAGTTTCGGGAATGAATCCCAGGGTCGAGACCCAGATTATCAGCAGTTACAAGAATAAATCCCAGGGTCGTGGCCCACACTGTCAGCAGTTTCGGGAATGAAACCCAGGGTCGAGGCCCACACTGTCAGCAGTTTCGGGAATGAATCCCAGGGTCGAGGCCCACAATGTCAGCAGTTTCGGGAATGAATCCCAGGGTCGAGGCCCACACTCTCAGTAGTTTCGGGAATGAATCCCAAGGTCAAGGCCCACACTGTCAGCAGTTTCGGGATTGAATCCCAGGGTCGAGGCTCACACTGTCAGCAGTTTCGGGAATGAATGCCAGGGTCGAGGCCCACACTGTCAGCAGTTTCGGGAATGAATCACAGGGTCGAGGCCCACACTATCAACAGTTTCAGGAATGATTCCCAGGGTCGAGGCCCACACTATCAGCAGTTTCAGGAATAAATCCCAGGGTCGAGGCCCATATTATCAGCAGTTTTTGGGAATGAATCCTAGGGTCGAGGCCCACATTATCAGCAGCATCGGGAATGAATCCCAGGGTCGAGGCCCACATTATCAGCGACGCCTCAGGAATGAGGTTGAGCATGCCGGGAATGGAGCATGGTATAGAAGTGGACCATAACTATCACATCAGCGATGCCTCGGGAATGAGGTTTAGCATGTCGGGAATGGTGCTTCGGGAATAGAGCATGGTTCAGGAATGGACCACAATTATCACATCAGTGACGCCTCGGAAATGAGGTTTAGCATGCTGGGAATGGCGCTCCGGGAATGGAGCACGGTTCAGGAATGGACCATCACATCAGCGACGCCTCGGGAATGACACTCCGAGAATGGAGCATGGTTCGGAAGGGGACCACAACTATCACAACTGTGACGCCTCGAGAATGAGGTTTAGCGTGCCTGGAATGGCGCTCCGGGAATGGAGCATGGTTCGGAATGGGACCACAACTATCACAACCGTGACGCCTCAGGATTGAGGTTTAGCATGCCGGGAATGGAGCATGGTTCGGAAGGGGACCATAACTATCACAATGTGACGCCTCGGAAATGAGGTTTAACATGTCGGGAATGGCACTCCAAGAATGGAGCATGGTTCGGAAGAGGACCATAACTATCACAACCTACGACGCCTCGGGAATGAGGTTTAGCATGCCGGGAATGGCGCTCCGGGAATGAAGCATTGTTCGGAATGGGACCATAACTTATCATCTCAGTTTGGTAGTGATTCCTAGAGATCGCAGCATCTTGCAGGGATGAACCTCGGGGGTCGCAGCACCTCACCACCAGATCAACTCAGTTCGAAACAACAGGTAAGTCAAACAGCAGCTGGTGAGCCAGGTAAGTAGAAAATGAAAGCATAACTTTGATAGGATTGTCACTATCACATATTGCACAAGTCCCATCAAAGTGGGGGCGACTGTAGGCACTGCATTTTTGCATAAGTCCCGATGATGAGCCTCATAAGGAGGCACTACCCGATAAGTTACGGAAGTCCGGGAAACAGACGTCAGAAGGAAAAATTCAAAAATCAATACCTTGTTGGACTTAATTCGTTTGCTTAGCCTCGGGTTCGCTCGATGGACCTCTGTTTTAAATTTATCCTCGGCCCAAAACCCCTGCAACCCACACCCAAGGACACACCACCAACCCACACGCCCAAGCCCACCAAAGAACCAAACTCCACACGCCCAGGCCCACCAAATCCCCTCCAAAAATATCCAACACATTAAACACATGTTAAAATCTAAATAAATCACCTCCTAATTTAAATAAATCACATGTCTAAAATAAATAAATCAAATCAAATCCCATAAATCCCTATCCTAAACTAAAACAAATCACCTTCCTAAATTGAAGAGATCTTTTCCTTATAACACACTAATTGAAGATACCCCCCATGATTGCATGATTTCTTTCCTACCCAAATAAGGACAACCCTAACCTTTTCTTATAAAAATGAGCACAAACCAAACCCTTAACCGCCTAGTACATTCACGCCCAAGACAAAAAGAATAGCCCCCATTGCCGTGAAACACAGCCCCCAGAATCAGTATTATTACCGTGAAACACAGCCCCCAGAATCAGTCCTATTGCCGTGAAACACAGCCCCCAAAATAGCCCTCCATTGTCGCAAAAATAGTCCATCAAATAGCCCTCCATCACCGAAAATCACAGCCCTGAAACCCCTCAAATCACCAAAAATCACAGTCCCAAAAAACCGCAAAACAGCAGCCCTGAAACCCCTCAAATTACTGTAAAATACAGCTCCAAACTGCACCCTTAAGTCACCAAAAACAGCCCCAAAACTGCACCTGTAAGTCACCAAAAACACCCCCAAAATCCCCCAGCATTATCATAAAAACTGCAACCAGAACAGTCCCCTAAATCACAAAAAAAAAACTGCAACCAAAACAGTCCCCAAACCGTAAAAACATTCACCCAAAATAGCCCCAAATTACCGCAAAAGTAACCAAAAACAACAACCAGAAACTGCAACAAAAACAGAGAAAATAGCAGCCCAAAACAGTGAAGCAACGAAGGAAAATATTGAACCAGTGAACCAGAGGAGTTGTGGAGCATTAAACTTACTGACGGCCGCGTAACGCACTTCCAAGAGGCGACTTAAAAGGTAAACCTGATGGCACCCTTTTATTTACTCTCGTTCATCTTTTTTCAATTATTTATTAGTATTCTTCGCATGCATATTGTTGGTTCATGTATGTTATTGTTGCTGGATTGCTGATTATGAATTTTGTGCTATCTCTCGTGGTATATCGGATGGAAACCCAGACGTAAATTCTGTAGCCGAATCCGAATGGACGGTAATACGGTCTGAACTTGGGATACAACTCCACGTATTACTTGAGAAAACACATATTTCATTTTATCTAATCTTGGTTATCCATGGTTCATTAGAAATAGCACGTTATCTCCATGCATGATTTAGTTATTTCTTTCGCGTTAGGAACTTAATTGTATCTCTTCAATGTTTTTGTTTAGACAATTATTATTCATTCATATTTCTGCATCTATCAACTTAATGTGTTCATGAGATTGTGTGCTTGCTTTTATTTTATTTACTTTTATGCATGCAAACTTAGATGTAGGTTTTACTCTTATGTATGCAAACTTAGATGTAGGTTTTACTCTTATGTATGCAAACTTAGATATAGGTTGTATGCAAACTTAGATATAGGTTGTATGCAAACTTAGATATAGGTTATTATTGCATGTGTATGTTGCGTAGACTTGGTTATATTATTGCGTGAATCCGTTCATTACAAGTGGCACAAGTAAGGGACTATTCCGAACCCAACGGTTTGAGGTATTCCCTTACGAGGGGTGAGTGTAGCCTTAAATTATTTCCCAGTTCACACTGGGTGGCGACTCCATTATTCTCCGGTTTAGTCTCCCGTGGGCTACTCTGTACTTCCGACCAGGCCGCGAGCCTGGAACAGCGTCGCCGATTTATGTGTCCTACAATAGGCTTCCAATCTAATTTTCTTATAAATTGGCAAACATGGTCTTTTAAAGTCAGATTCTCCAGACTATATTGTTGTCTTTCTTTTTAAAATTGTGTATGTAACTTACAAATCTCACAATGGACATATCCACTAGGATGTGTCTCAATAGTCAATGATTTATCATCTAAAGACTCCTTACTCAAGCCATCTCCAATGAATTGAATTTTATCTTCGTGATTATCAGACACCATTCCTCGAGAATGACAATGAGTGTTGCACGTGTAGCGTGCACATTTATAACAAACACATAATTTTTTAGCTCTTTATTTTTTTAGCATAGGTATTTTTCCCTAAACAAGACACGTAAGAAATGAAAGAGTCAGATGACTCACCTGCCAAGCGAACTTTTGCTTCAATTACCCAATGAATATCACTAGGAATACAATGAATTATAAGAAGCCTCATTCTTTCTGTGCGTGCTTTGTAAATTTTTTCGGAGCATTTTAGGGAAGAGAATGAAAATATTTGCGGAGTTTTGCGAGAGTTTCTTCTATTCTTTAGTTGTAGAGTATCAATAATTTTAGGAGACTAAAATAACCGACTTTGAGTCCCATAGTACCGTTATCCGCTGCTTAACCGGGGTGTAAAAAAAAAGCCAAAAATGCTGCAAAATTAAGAAAAATGGAAATTAGAAAAATATTAAATAGAAAAGAAAAGAAACTACATCAATCACGGTATACTGGGTTTGAAAGGAGAAAAAACTCTTGAAAATTTGAACACTCCAAAAATGGTTTGAGATGTTGTCCATTCACTTTAAATACATCACTATCCCTATGATTCTCAATGCCAATAGCCCCGTATGGATAAACATATTTCACAATGAATGGGCCACTCCATTTGGATTTCAATTTTCTAGGAAATAAATGAATACGATAATTATAAAACAAAACCTTTTGACCACATCAAATATTTTTCGTGAAATTCGACTATCATGAAAGGCCTTAGTATTAGCTTTAAGAATTTTCGTATTCTCATATGAATTATTCTTTAACTCTTCAAGTTTATTTAATTGTAATTTAAGTTCGTGACTGGCATTTTCAAGGTTTGAATTGAATGTTTTAATAGCCTAATATGCTTTATGCTCAAGTTCTACAAGCAAATGACAAGGTTTTCCATAAACTCGACGATATGTGACATTCCCAAAGAAGTTTTGAAAGCTGTTCGGTATGCCCAAAGTGCAATAGTTAGTCGAAGAGACCAATCTTTGCGATTTGGGTTAACCGTTTTTTTCTAAAATTTGTTTAATTTCCCTATTCGCTAGTTCAACTTGACCATTCCTATGAGGGTGATAGGAGGTGGAAACTTTGTGTGTGACTCCATACTTATTCATTAAGGACTCAAAGGGTCTGTTACAAAAGTGTTTACCTCTATCACTTATAATGGCCCGAGGGATTCCAAATCAACTTAAAATATTAATTTTAAAAATTTGATCATAGTTGTGTGATCATTGTTCCGACAAGGAATCACCTCGACCCATTTTGAGACATAATCGACTGCAAATAAAAAATATAAAAATTCAAATGATGGTGGAAATGGGCCCATGAAATCTATCCCCCAACAATCAAAAAATTTCGTGACAATGATGATATTTAAAGGCATCATGTTTCTTTCTGAAATGGAACCCAACTTTTGATAGTTTTCACAAGTTTTGCTAAAAGATTGTGATGGTAGGCCAATAAAATTCACACTATAAAATTTTTACAGCGGTTTTCTTAGATGAAAAATGACCTCCACATGCTTCTAAATGACAAAACTGAATAACACCACTTATCTCTATCCGATATGCATCATCGAAAAATCTAATCAGGGCAACACTTAAATAGATATGGATAATCCCAATATAATCTTTTGACTTGGTCAAAAATTTCCTCACGTCTTGTGGCTCCAATCTGGAGGTATCTTTCCTGTTGCAAGAAAATTGACGATATTAGCATACTAAGGCATTGTGTTTACAGAGAATAAAAACTCATCGGGAAATGAGTCATTGATAGGAGTTGTATCAATTAATGACTCATTTTTAAGTCTCGATAAATGATCTGCAACCACGGTATCTGCCTCTTTCTTATCTTTGATTGTGAGATTGAATTCTTGAAGCAATATAATCCACCGTATTAATCTTGGATTTGCATCCTGTTTAGACATCAAATATCTAACAACAGTATGATCATAATAGACAATGATTGAAGAACTAATTAAATATAATCGAAATTTATCCAATGCAAATATTACAACAAGTAGTTCTTTTTTTTTGTGGTAGTGTAATTCATTTGTGCACTGTTTAAAGTTCTACTTCCATAATATATTACATGCAACTTACCTTTCTTTCTCTGTCCTAGCACTGCACCAACTGCATAACCACTAGCATCACACATTAGCTCAAAAGGCAGGGACCAATCAGAGGATTGCATAATAGGAGCATAAGTCAAAAGACTGATAATTTTTCGAATGATTTTTGACATTTTTCTGTCCATTCAAATGTTGCATCTTTTAATATGAGGTTACATAAGGGTTTGGATATGGTACTAAAGTTTTTAATGAACCTCTTATAAAATCATGCATGTCCTAAGAAAGAACGGATTTCCTTGATTATTTTTTGTGATGGAAATTTGGAGATTACTTCTATTTTTGCCTTGTCAACCTCAATACCTTTAGATGACACAACGTGACCCAAAACAATTCCTGAATTAGTCATGAAATGGCATTTTTCCCAATTTAACACAAGTCATTTTCTTCACGTCTTTTCAAAATATTTTCCAAAATTTTCAAGCAATTATCAAATGAATTCCCAAAAAGAGTTATATCATCCATAAAGACCTCTAAACAGTGTTCAACCATGTCACTAAATATGCTTAACATGCATCGTTGGAATATTGCAGGTGCATTACAGAGTCCAAAAATTATTTTCCTAAATGAAAAAGTTCCATGAGGCATGTGAATGTGGTCTTTTCCTGGTCTTCTAAAGCAATGGGAATCTGATAATAACCCGAGTAACCATCAAGAAAACAATAGTATGGATGTCTAGCTACTCTTTCCAAAATTTGGTCAAGAAATGGTAAAGGAAAATGATCTTTTCTAGTTGCGTCATTTAGTTTTCTATAATCAATGCACATACGCCAACTAGATGGATTTGAGTTGGGATTAATTCTCCTTTATCATTTATTTACAATAGTAATTCCAGACTTTTTGGGTACAACTTATGTAGGACTTACCCACTTACTATTAGAGATAGGGTAGATAATGTCTACATCAAATAGTTTAAAGACCTCGGTTTTTACTAATTCTTTCATGTGAGGGTTTAATCTTCTTTGGAATTGACGATATGTCCTAGCATTATCTGCTAAATGTATTCGGTGTGTGCAGATTAATGGATTAATGTCTTTTATGTCTTTTAAAGCTCATCCAATTGCTAGTTTGTATTCTTTCAATATATTTAACAACTTCTCTTCTTGATTTCTTGTAAGAATAGAAGAAATTATCACAAGTTAAGTTTGTTTATTTTCTAGAAATGCATATTTCAGTCCTTCTGGCAAAGCTTTTAACTCCAATTTGGGTCATTCCTCGTGTTTTTCTTCTTCCAGTGTTCCCAATTCTTCCAAATTTTGTATCTCTCCATCGTCTTCCAATACATGTGTAAAGTCAAATAGAAAATCATTAGTAATATCCGAATCCATTTTCGTACTTGATTCAATAAAATTAGCAGTCTAAATTTTCATGGGATCCGATAAACTCCCCTAAATATGCTCATCCATAATTGGCTTAATTGATTCTATGCTTTCATTTTCATTGTCCTCATCATATGGCTATATGCATATTTTAAAAATATTTAGCTCTAATGTCATGTTGCCAAAAGTCATATTCATGATTCCATTCCTGCAATTAATTAAAGCGTTAGTAGTTGCTAAAAATGGACGACCAAGTATTACAGGGATTGGCTTATAACTGTCTGCCACAGGTTGTGTTTCTAAGACAATAAAATCCACATGATACATGAATTATCGACTTGCAATACCACATCTTCCCAATTCTTTTTGGTATCTTGACTGATCTATCGGTAAGTTAAAAAGCAGTTGAGGTTGGTTTTATCTCATCAATATTAAGCTGTTGGTAAACCGAAAATGGAAGCAAATTGACATTGGCTCTGAGGTCAATCAAAGCATGGTCAATGCTTTGATTTCCAATAATACAAGAAATAGTTGGACAACCAGGGTCTCTTTATTTTAATGCATTATTGGTTGAGAGAATGGAACTTACCTGTTCAGCTATAAAAAACTTTATTTCTTACATGATGTTTTCTTTTAACGGTGCACAATTCTTTCAGAAATTTGGCATAAAATGGTATATGTTGGATGGAATCTAACAAAGGAATATTGACCTTTACCTATTTGAATATTTCATAAATCTATGGGGAATGATTAAATTTCTTTGTTTTTAATGCTTGAGGAAATGGAGTTGCATGAGAAAAAATATTATTACCAACGACGATAATGGTTCATCAACCCCTTCCTTACCCTCTAAATCTATTTTATTCTTAGCTTCGCGAGGTTCAAAAATAGGTATGTGGCTACGAAGAGTAATAACATATTTGACTTGGTCTAAGTGTTGATTTCCAGAACTACCCTCGTGAGGATTTAGATGACTCTTGGGATTTGACTGTGGTTGTGCATGAAACTTTCATTACTCATTAATGGTCAATGCATATGTAATTTTAGCAAAATTTTCTCTCAAATCATTCATCGTTTGTGTATTTTGGTTATTGATGGCTTCATGTTTCTCCATGAATACATTCAAGGTGAAAGTTCGATCTTACACAAAGTTCTGACCCTATGCGGAAATAATCACAATTAATTGAGACAAGTCCTAATTAATGTGTCTATGGAAAATCAACTACCAACCACCATATCCAACAACAATAAATTCCACAATATTAATTTAATACGAAATGTAAATTGCGGAAAGGTAAATCAATCACACAAAATCAACACAATAATTTTGGTGACGAAGTGGAAAACTCTTCCGAGTAAAAAACCACTCCGGGTATAGGCTACCACCCGAATCCACTATATCGAGAAATAACTTACAGCGATGGTCAAGACCTATGGTGGCAATTCCACCGACTCAAGTACCTCTATACTGCAAGAACTCAAGGAACTCCTCAAGCCCGTGACCCACGGTTTTCTTCAGAACCTCTGAAGTCTCTGAGTAGATTATATCACCAATTGACGCCGGAACTCCGACTACCAAACTTCCTCCTAAAGAACTCTAAAGGATTAGGGAATTTGGGTTAAGTTGTGTTGAAGGTTTATCAAAGAATGGATTTCACCATTAATAAAGAAGACATGAGATTCAAAGAGTCTTCAAGGTGAAATCAAATAGAGTTGAAAGCTTTGAGAGTATTTGGCTCAAGAGAAATATACTTCAACACTTGAGAATGGCGGCTAAGGGTTATATTTATAGGTAGGGTGAAAACCTAGGGTTTTGCAGGCCAAAAACGCGTCCAGATCGCATTCGCGTTCGAACGGTTACTAGAACGAAACACGAACGCGCCCTTTCTGTGAAGACTCGTTCGAACGCCACTCGAACGCACAACGAACGGATGCTCTCTGGAATGATCTCGTTCGAACCCCACAAGAACGTGCTTCGAACGTTTGCTCTCTGGAATGCTCTCGTTCGAACCCAATAGAGAACGTGACACTAACGCCACACGTTCGAACCCAATTACGAACGCAGCACCAACGCCGATCGTTCGAACACTGAAACGAACGCACCACGAACGCATGTCTGATGCACAGCAGCCAAAACCCAGTCCAATTGCACAAAGATCTTCACGACATATTACAACTCAATTGAACTTATTTTGTCACGGACACATGCCAATAAAAATGGAACTCACAATCTCCCCCTTTGGCATTCCGTGACAAAATACTACCTAATACAAAGACTACGGTAATAGACCCAAAAAGCAAATAGTCAACTGTCAACCATCAAAACAGTGACTTATTACAAAAGGACTCGATCTAACACCTAACAAAGTAGTCTTGAAAACAATACCGCCTTAGCAACAAACCTGTTTACCTGAAACATCCACAGACAACAATATACCGTGAAAAGCATTGAGATTATCAAGTATAACATAAACAGGTAAATCATTTTTCTCCCCCTTAATATGAACTCCCTTAAGAACAGAGATATTAAGATATTACCAATCACTCCCCCTTTTTGTCACGAAATGACAAAGCATGCATACATCAAGAGAACCAACAAACATATATTAAAACTTACTCCCCCGCACAAACAGGCACTCAAATACATCATAAGAGTAAATGGGAAGCAAGTAACCAAAAGCAATAATCGTAAGCATGCATCAGTGATAGACAGAAGGAGAAAAATTCAAGACATAATATTTTCATTAAAAAGCGTTAAATGTTTGCAATACATCTCATAAACACCAAAAGAGTGAGAGTACATCATCACAGGTTACAAAAAAATATGATCCTAAAAATAAACAGACTCCTCCTAACTTAAATAAAGCTAAGCTGCTAGTCAGACTCAGAACTGGCAGAGGAACCCTCATTGTCAGAAGCCGCATCACACTCCGCAATATGGCGAGCAAACTGAGCTTCCAAGTTACGAACAGACGAACGAAGCTCCGATTGGCCTCCTGAGAGGAGACGAAGCTCGGCCAGGATAGTGGCATGAGAGTCCAGGATGCGCTGGTAAAAATCTGGAGGAGGACCAGCGGAGAGGAGGAGGCAGCAGCCGGGGCAGACGGGGCAGGATCAGGAGCAGGAGCAGCCGCTGGTGCAGGAGCACGAGCATGGGCAGGTAGATGAGCAGCTCCTGAGGAGACAGTCTGACGCCCTATGGGCTTGAGCAGAGGGAGAGGGGGATCATGAACAAAGCCAGGGATCAGAGCCGAGATGATACGGCGAATAAGACACCCGTAAGGAAGAGTGTGAGCAACATATGAAACAGTGCGAATACGTATCATCTCCCGCACAATCACACTGAGGATGTCGATGGAAAGTCCCTGCTCTATGGCATAAAGAAAAGCAATCCTGGCAAGAGGTTGGGTGTTGACATGCGATTTAGGCCAGAGATTGTGGCAGACAATCCGATTGAGCAAACGATAGGAGGGGAGTAAGGTGGCAACAACAATAGCACCTCCGACAATCGGACGATGTTGTCCAGAGGCAACATCCAAAATCAGCTGATCAGAGGGGCCTTCAGTAGGAGGCCAGGGGTACTCGGGAAATGGCACCTCAGGGATAGCAAGAACCCTAGATAAGACAGAAGCATCAATGTCCAGGTAAGTGCCCCGAATGTACACGGAAAAGGAGGTGGCGGAGACAACCTCCAGGTTGGAGTAGAACTCCTGGACAAGCTGTGGCGAAGGACCAACGAAACCGGATAAGAGAGGACCCCAACCACGGTTAATCAGTAATGGCACAATCCCGGAGTCTCGCAACTCATCTGTCAAAACGTTGCGCTCCAAAAACAAGCTGCGTTGCGAGAAGTGATCATCGAAAATCTTAGCAGCAGCAGGACTGCGAAAACGATCTCGTGGAAGAGAATCACGGGGGCGTTTCTTCGAAGCAATGGACTTCTTAGGCATCTAGATCACAAATGAAATGCACAAAGTGAGAAACAACCCAAAGCAGATCAGATAAGAGAGAAACAGGCTCAAAAGAAACAAATCGCGTTCGAACGGAATTCAATGAGCGTTCGAACGCGATGGCGATGAACCGACAACAAAGAGCCCAGAACAGACGCAAATCGCCATCAAAGACAACCTCAAAAACATGGATAACCACATCCCGAAGGATAACATAAGCCTTGATCAAGGAAACAAGGCAAAATCCAAGAATAAAAACGAAACCCTAGAAACAGATCTGAGAGATCAAAGGAAACAGAAGAGAAATGAAGAAAACCTTACCTTGATGATGGAGTTACACCGAAATCAGGGAGGGGAAGGCCACACAAACACAGATCTGACTTGGAAATGAAGGGATTTGATGAGAAAAGCGAAGAGTCACGGAAGGAGGAGAGAAAAGAGCTGTGCGAACAAAAACACGCACGAAGACTATATAAATAGTCCGAAAGCGTTCGAACGAAAGTTCGAACGAGATACGAACGAGTGTCGAATGACCGTTCGAACAAAAAATAAAACGAAACACCAACGAATAACGTTCGAACGAAATGAAAAACGATACACGAACGAAAAACAGACACAGTGCATACCAGGAAAAGACACGGCAAACACGGACTGGAAGGCACATCAGGCAAATACAAAGATACCCAGTCAGTATTCAAATGATTATGACAGGAAACAATTATGCATCATTTTAAAAGAGGCTAAATACATCACTTATGCATATGACATAAACACCAAAGCATATAAAGCACTTGCGTGGAAAATAAAGTGCATAACGAATCAAGGCTTAAGACCTTATTTTATGAGCTGGACACAGCCAAATAAATCCATCTCTAAACAAACCAAGTCCACAAAATAAGTGTTCAAACCCAGCACCACTAGGACCTGAAAATAAGCAACATTGATTGCATGCTATATTATTTACCCCATAAATATCATGAGCTCATATTTAACAACTCTTTCGAGTGAAGGGTTTTTGCCCTTATCTTTTGAATTTGGCCATTTTGGCTCTTTTGCACTTGAGTCTCATTTTTTTTTTTTTTAAATATATTTCTTTTTACTTTTACAAGGGGATAGCAAGGTCAACTAGTCAAAGGTCACACTATTAAGCAAAAAAAGCATGGAAGAGAATAGATTGCCATTCCAAAAACTCATACATGCGACCAAGCCTTGATAAAATAAAAACGTGTATGTGTAGTGCAAGCACAGGATATACCAAAGGTTTTTATCACACACACTCATGTATATAGAGCATCAAGAAAAATAACAGCATATCATACATGCATAATCATATATCCTACATACCAGGATCACATGCACATGCTATTCATGCCTAACAAGCCATAAAAATATTTTTGGTCTTTTCAAAATATATAAATTTTTTTTTTTGATTTTTCAGTTTTAAACCACAAAAAAAATAAAGACACAAAACAGCTTGCAAAACATCCAATGATACGTGGAGTTGTATCCCCGAGTGCAGATCATACTACCGTCCATTCGGAATCGGCTATGAAATTTATGTCCGGGTTTCCATCCTATATACCAAGGGATATATAACAAAAACAAGACACACACACACCCATATGCTGTGAAAACAAAACAAACGTGTAAAAACATAAAACACACGCACACACACATGCAATGAGAAAATAAAAACGCATCTTTTAACCAGAGTTACACCGAAGTGCACTCTCATCATGTCCATCAGGACACGCAGAAGTAGATGGGAAAATATGTTGCTTCCTCACCCAAACATTTCTAGGAACCTCATCCACTTGAGAATTCCTAGTCAACAAAGAAAGTTTCTCACTAAGAAATTGTGTCTGTTTAGTTAGTGCAGAAACTTGAGAAGCTAGATTTGAAGAATCAAATCTAGGCGACACACTCTTAGGCCTTTTCTGTTGCTTGTGCAACATGAAGCACTTAGGCCTAATATGTCCAGTTTTGCCACAGTGGTGGCACACAGGCACAAACCTCGGACGAGAGTGAGGTTTACCCACAACACCTCTAGATCGAGGTTGGGTCACAGGACGAGGAATAAAGGGAGGAATAACATGACTACACTCAACAGGTTTCTTACCTGAGTCACGTTTAGCTGCAACAGGCACAGCTTTGGAAGAAGAAGCCTTATTGAAGTTAGGCTCAGGAATAATACCTAACATACGGTCCACCTTTTTATTTCCACTAGAAAATGCGGACAATTGGGTTCTAGCATTTTCAAGTTCGGTCTCTAATATTTGGACTCTTTTAACTAGGCTTTTGTTCCTCTCCTCTAGATCATCAACCATCAAAAGGCTTTGCTCAAATTTAGCTTGAGCTTCATTCTTTTCTAGCTCAACAGTTTTCAGCCTTTGACTGACATCTATATTAGTCTTCTTAATAGCTAAACTCTCATTAAACAGTTCAACATAAGCTACTTGAAGACTTTCCTCATCTACAGACTCATCAAGAGAGACTTCAGAATCAGCATCATTAACAACAATCTCTCTCTCATCAATCACACTAGCAGTAAAAGCAATATGATTGCCTTTAGGAGAATCATCACCTTCAGAATCACTAAGGGATGCTGCCATGGCTTTCTTGCCTTTAGCCCTAAGGTATGTGGGACACTCAGATCTAACGTGCCCATATCCTTCACATTCATAGCACTGGGCACCACGGGATCTACTATCCCTATCCTCTCTAGACTCACTCCTGATGTGTCTAATCTCTCTAGGCTCATCCTCCCTATCCCTATTACTGCTATGGCCACTCTTCTTAAGTTTAAGAAATTTCTTAAACTTCTTTGCAAACAAGGCCAAATCACGATCCGTAAAGGTATCATCCTCACTAGATGGATCATGAACAACTTCCTTTGCTACCTTCATCGCTATAGTTTTGGGCTTTTGATACCCAGGAAATTTCTTCTCATAAACTTGCAGTTTTCCTACGAGTTCTTCTAAATCAAGCTTATCAAGGTCATTGCTTTCCTCGATGGCGGTAATCTTGGGTAGGAATTTATCAGGAAGGGATCTTAGGATTTTTCTAACTATCCTATTTGTAGGTATAGTCTCACCTAGGTTAAAACTAGAGTTAACAATATCGTTAATCTCAGCATAAAACTCATCAAAGGTCTCATCTTCTTTCATTCTGGCGACCTCAAACCTAGTAGCTAAATCCTGGAGTCTATTATTTTTAACAGACAATGTGCCTTCATGCACAGTCTGCAGGATGTCCCAAGCATCTTTGGCTATCTCACACATTGAGATTCTCCTAAACTCAGCAGAACACACAGCACCATGTATGGCATTAACAGCCTTGCTGTTCCTATTGCTAGCATCAAATTCATCCTTGGTCCAGGTCAATTTATCTTTAGGGGAAGATACCCCATCAACAACAACAACGGGAGGTTTCCACCCGTATTCAACAGTCATCCAGACCCTCTCATCTAAGGACTTAAGGAACGCTCTCATGCGAACCTTCCAATGCAAATATTCTGTGCCATCAAAAAATGGCGGACAATTTAAGGGTTGACTACGCTCCATAGCTAATGGGTCAAGGATCGAGTTCAGGCTCTGATACCAATTGAAAGTTCGATTTTACACAAAGTTCTGACCCTATGCGGAAATAATCACAATTAATTGAGACAAGTCCTAATTAATGTGTCTATGGAAAATCAACTACCAACCACCATATCCAACAACAATAAATTCCACAATATTAATTTAATACGAAATGTAAATTGCGGAAAGGTAAATCAATCACACAAAATCAACACAATAATTTTGGTGACGAAGTGGAAAACTCTTCCGAGTAAAAAACCACTCCGGGTATAGGCTACCACCCGAATCCACTATATCGAGAAATAACTTACAGCGATGGTCAAGACCTATGGTGGCAATTCCACCGACTCAAGTACCTCTATACTGCAAGAACTCAAGGAACTCCTCAAGCCCGTGACCCACGGTTTTCTTCAGAACCTCTGAAGTCTCTGAGTAGATTATATCACCAATTGACGCCGGAACTCCGACTACCAAACTTCCTCCTAAAGAACTCTAAAGGATTAGGGAATTTGGGTTAAGTTGTGTTGAAGGTTTATCAAAGAATGGATTTCACCATTAATAAAGAAGACATGAGATTCAAAGAGTCTTCAAGGTGAAATCAAATAGAGTTGAAAGCTTTGAGAGTATTTGGCTCAAGAGAAATATACTTCAACACTTGAGAATGGCGGCTAAGGGTTATATTTATAGGTAGGGTGAAAACCTAGGGTTTTGCAGGCCAAAAACGCGTCCAGATCGCATTCGCGTTCGAACGGTTACTAGAACGAAACACGAACGCGCCCTTTCTGTGAAGACTCGTTCGAACGCCACTCGAACGCACAACGAACGGATGCTCTCTGGAATGATCTCGTTCGAACCCCACAAGAACGTGCTTCGAACGTTTGCTCTCTGGAATGCTCTCGTTCGAACCCAATAGAGAACGTGACACTAACGCCACACGTTCGAATCCAATTACGAACGCAGCACCAACGCCGATCGTTCGAACACTGAAACGAACGCACCACGAACGCATGTCTGATGCACATCAGCCAAAACCCAGTCCAATTGCACAAAGATCTTCACGACATATTACAACTCAATTGAACTTATTTTGTCACGGACACATGCCAATAAAAATGGAACTCACACAAGGTATCCTCAATGATTTTCCTAGGTGGTGGGACATATGATGCATAATTGTAGGAATTTCAGGAATTCTGGTGAACCTGGGGAGGTTGTTGTGATGATTGTGTTTAGTTATCATTCCTTCAATTCAAGTTCGGATGATTTCTCCAACCGAAATTATAGGTTTGTGAGTATGGGTTTGGATTTGGTCTATTGAATGTGTTTATGGAACTGAATTCGTCATGGAGACATTCTTACAAGGCTGGCAAAGATGGGCAAACTTATGTGACATGTTCATTTGAATTACAGATTTGACATAGGACTTCCTGAACTGACTTGACATGATCACTTTTCCCTTCTTCTAAAGCCTCAATTTTTTTAGATAGAGATGCATACTTGGCAGCAAGGTCATGGTCCTCCATAAGGTTAAACATTCATCTATCGGATGACTGTGGTTTTACAGATGGCTTATAGGTGCCTACTGTGTCGTATTGTTGTGCATTCTCTCCTATGTGTTCTAGGTAATCTAGTGCGTTTTCGGGATCTTTGTCCCTAAACTCACTGTTACACATCATTTCCACTACTTGTCTACCTTGGGGTGTTAAACCCTCGTAGAAGTAGGCAACTAGCCTCCATGTTTCAAACTCATGATGTGGATAAACATTTAACATTTCTTTAAACCTATCCCAACATTGGTAAATTGGTTTCCCCGACTCTTGTGTGAAGGTTGTGATTCTCCTCTTAAAGGAATTTGTCTTATGAGAGGGAAAGAACTTTTTAAGAAATTGTTATGGTAAATCATCACATGTTCTAATAGATCCCGACCTAAGGTTTTGAGCCAAATTTTTGCTTTATCCTTTAAAGAAAAGGGAAAAAACTTTAAACGAATTACATTATGCTACAACTTTGGTATATGCAAGTGTTACATACCTCTTCAAACTCCCTTAAGTGCTGATAAGGATTTCCTGATTCTAGACCGTAGAATGTGGGTAAAAGATGGATGATACCTGATTTAAAATTGAAACGTGTTGTATCTGGAGGAAAAATAATACTAGATTGTGATCCTATCCTAGTGGGATTCATAAATTATCTGAGTGTCCTAGGATGATCGTTATGATGAGACTCATTTTCTTCCTGATCAACTGGGTTTTCAACTTGGGCAGGCGGATTCCCATTTTGGTTCTCATTTCGGTTCTCGGCCATTTTGACGAACGATGAAGGTGATGGAGGCTCTCTATATAATCTACCGCTAGATGATCGAGACCAGTGTTTCATGCCATAAAAAAATATATACAAAAATCTAAAAATACAAATATAATACTAAAAAAAAGGAAAAAAATTTCCAAATAAAGAGAAGACAGAAAAAAACAAAAAAAGAAAAGAAAATTAATTACAATAGTTATTCTATCTACTAAATAATAATTCCTCGGCAACTTGACACGCTCAAAAAGTGGTTCTTTACTCCCAAGTATAAGAGTGTCGACGTAATAAAATAACCCGGTAAGTCATGGGTCGATCCACATAGAATAAATTTAGTAAAATAGAATGATAAGTAGAGCGAAAAGAAAAAAGGTTTTATTTGGTTAAGTAGTTGTAAATCGTTAGGTCAATAAGAAATAATAAAATAAAATACTAGAGTTAGGGGATCCACTTTTAATATTTCAAATCTAGAAATCTCGCTTTATTATAATATATAAATTGTACTTGTTACCCAATTAATTTATCTCATGAATTAATTATGCCAAAACATATAAAACCAACTATATAGGTGGTGTTGATTTCTATCGATAAAAAATCCAGTTAGGTACTTTAGTTATGTCAAAAAATATAAAATCAAAAATATAGGTGGTAGCCATATAAAACCAGCCATATAGGCGGTAGCAAGATATGTCAATAACTAATCCAGATTTAAATCAAGTTTTAATCATTAGATTTCAATTTATTTATTATAATATAAGCGAGATTGATCTAAGTTTTCATTATAAAAGCTTCACCTTTACCCCAGTAAAAAGAAATTAGCTATTCATTTTGTAATTAAAAACACTTGTAATTCATTACGGAAAGAAAAAGACATTACAGAAAGCTTAAATAAATAAAAACACAAGACACTCTCTTCCTAAAAACATATAGAGAATTCAGAAAGAAAGTATGAAAATTTCTTCTGCTGTAAGCTTCAATTTATAGGCAAAATTCTGACCACGAGACGTGACGCTGAAGCTTTATGTGTCGCGATGTGGATGCCACATGTAGACATGTGTTAGAAGATGAGGGCGTCGCGACGCTAAAGTCCTACGTGTCACGATGTGATGCGGTGCCCGCAGTGTCTTTGTCTTCTTGGGAGCGTCGCGATGCTAAGTCCTTGCGCATCGCGAAGCGCCTGCTGATTTTCCGTTTTTGCCCTTTTCCAAGTCAGGTTTTTTTCTTGTCGCGCTTCCGAGCAGTATTTTACCTACCAAATAACAAAAAATACACAATAAAAATATATAAAATATAATGTAAAATATTATTTCACATATGTGCCAAATTAAGAGGATTAGTGAAACTATGAGTGTTAAATGATTGATTTTTCGTATAATAAATATGCATTTTTTAGTGTTCATCATACTTATTATGCCATTTCTTTTTACAAAAGAAACATTTAAGTTCTTTCTTGAAAACACCTTTAGTACCACTCACAGCTCTTGTCTGACCAGGTTTATTGTAATTCTAAACATTACCAAAAGCTGAAAATTTAGATTTCTTATCTTTCTTGCGAGGCTTAGAAATAATGACAGTTGTATCTATATTCCCTGTCTTGAGCTTCTCTTCATCAAAAACACATATGTCAATGAAATCATTAACATTCCAAGGTTCTTCCCTCGAATTGTAAGTAGTTACAATTGTACCAAACTCTGTAGGTAGAGTATTCAATGTTTGATGGACAATGCAAGCATCGGGAAGAACAATGTTACGATTTTTCAGCTTGTTCTGAATATGGACCATCATCAAAATGAACTCCCTAACACCTCTATTATCATTATACTTCATCGAGTATAATTGCTTCAGAAGGGTACCAATTTCTGCATTGATTGAGACTTTATATCGTTCAGATACAGTTGTTAGGAAATCTTTTGCTATAGAGATTTTTGGAAGACCACTTAGCAAATGCTCAAGAATGGATCTCTTTATAGTCAAATAGCACTTGTGATTTGACTTATTTCGTACTGTATGTAGCGACTTATCCATATCAGTACTGGAACTATTAATATCAGTTGGCTTAGAAGTAGTCATAGCAAGATCAGTATCTACTAATTCCATAGCCAACTACATATCTCTCTTCCACACTTTAAAGTTGGAGCCAATTAACATATCTATAGTCACAGTTGTTAACTGAAAAGATGACTATAAAACAAATAACAATGCAATCCTTTAGTTTAAGCACAAGACAAGATAATAAATAATACTCCAAGTCATAAAAGAGTATTATACCAAGAATTTTAGCACATCACTGTATAAACACCTTTGGGCAGAATATACAATATGTAATTAAAAATTCTTCATATAAGACGATTCAAAAACTTATCTAATTCTTGTAAGTTTACCACACTTGGGTGAATAAACCACTTAAACTAGTCCATTCCCAACCATATGTCTAATATACAACATTTCTAAAATTTAACATAAAATCCACATATTTGGACAGAAGACTGCACATAAAAAAAAACATCCCTAAAACATACCAGACCGTCATCACTTAAAAGATTCAGTGACAATGTCACTTTGGTGGCTACAGTTTCACTTAACTCATAAACAATTCTCACATCGGGATACACTTTATATTATCTTGAAAAATAATCTTAATAGTGTAATTTTATTATTTACAGACAATGGGCGTAATTGTCCATAAAATTACATTCCTGAATATTGTGACATAATTTATTAGATAAATTAATTCTTTATATTTATCTCTATGTCACAAATAAATTAATTGTATTGAAATTTTTCTTTATGAGATACAATTAATTTTCTCTAAAAAGTGATAATTTTTATACCTATGTATAAATAAAACTTTATGAGATAACAATTTATCTCTTAAATTATCACAAATAATTAATTATGATTTTATATTTAAATTTTGGGATAAAAACTAAATTTAAAATAAATTTAGAAATCAAATTATAATAATTGGGGGCCTATATGCTATTATCCATGGACTTGACTAAAAACTGACGAAAAGATGGCCTTACTTGCGCGTGTGTGACTCACGCGCCCAATAGCTATAATAAAGGATGTCGGTAGGATTGGCAATGGGCCAGGCTCGGGAATAATTTTTTAAGCCCGGGAAAAGCCTGGTCTGGGTCGGCCCGATTTTTTAAAAATAAAAAAATTATATAATTGTAAATATATATATATATAATTTATTATATAAATATAAAAATATTTATAATATATTTTTTAAACCCGGGCCCGGGCTTAAATCTGAACCTGACATCCATTTCTAGACCCGACCAAAACCCGAGCGAGCCAGTCCGGGCTGGACCGAACTGGATTGGACCCAGACTTTTTTGCCATCCCTAACTGTCGGCAGCCCACAATAAAGAATGCCATATTTTAATTGCATGATTTTTATTTTAAAATCAATCATGCAATTATTTGCTTTCCTTTCAGCCTGAGACAAATTCATTTGTGGCTGCCTTTTTTATGATCAATGAAAAACAACAACAATAATTCCAGACATTTTTTTTTCCAGTATTTCATAAATCTCAAAATTCACATATCTAATTTAATAATTAATCCAATAAACTTTATGTGTTTAAAAATTGAATTAATTAATAAAAACCATTAACATATCAACAAATCAAAATAATCATGGATCTAATAAAAAAATTCATCCGAAAAATTCATCAGATTTTTCTTAACTTTATGAAAAATCTGTAGAAAATTGTGTTCCTGAAGCTCTGATATCACATGTTAAAATTTATTTTACAACATGACCTTTATCACAATAACTTAGAATACAAATTAAAGAATTATTCAGATGATTCAAATAGCGTACCTGATTTAGAATCCATTAGTGCAGCGGAAAATTTCGACTGATCTGTTGACAATTTGCACTGAGGATATCACCATCTCCTCCTCTTTTTGATGATGAGAAACTTACTCTCCCTTATTAAACTTAACCTCAAGCCTTTAAATTAAATCTATAAACTTCTACCTCCCTTGTGTTTGTTGTGAGATCCAACTGCATCCAGAACTTGTCCACACATGAGAAGCTTCATCACCAACTTTGAAGACTAATGGAGAAATGAACAAACCTAGTTTCGGTGGGTTTGAAATCTTGGTGAAGCAAACAAAGAAAAGCCATGAATGGTGGCTGAAATTCAGGGGTGAACAGTAGCCACAATTTGCCTATAAATTCAGATCATTTCCAGTGTTAAAAGCCATCCCCAAAAGTGTGTAAATTGTAAAGAGAGTGTAGAGTGAGGTTTTTGTTTAAGTTTTGTAAACTTGTATTTCTATTCTTGATAGTAATAGAAAGGATTCGATTTTTCCTCAAAACTCTCTAAAATGATCAATAAATCACAACAAGTGGTATCATGAGCTTCGGTTCTTCTTTGGGATCGTAAAACCGAATAATAGAGCTTCCGTTCGGAAAATTAGTTCCGACGAAAGTTGTCAAAAATCAATTTTGAGGGTACCATCAGCTAGTTCACAGAGAGACGAGCACAATGGTATTTTCCGGTGACCGAGCCGACATTCAGAGACGTCGCACGCTCCTGCACATGCCGGCGCGTGAGTCCAAGTTGCAACCACACGCCAGAAAAAGGTTGAAGACAATTACGTGGCCGCCACGTCAGCGCCACATCACGCCCAGTCAGCGCTACGTCATCAACCAGTCAGCAGACACGTCATCCGCCACGTCAGCCGCCACATCATCTGCCACGTGTCTGCCATGTTAGCAAAATCGGTCCCACACTGCCACATCAGCAGCCACATCAGTACTGCCACATCAGCATCCTGGTAAATTTCATTTAGCCCCCTGAACTTTTGAAATTTACAATTTTACCCCAGAACTTTTAGGAATTTACATATCAGCCCCTGTGTCGGATTTAGACCAACGAAGTGTCTATTCCACCATTTTCGACCTTTATGGACGCAACGGTGACCTCAGATTTGTGAAATTAAGCTCTAATTTTAGTGTATTTTCATTTTTAAACTTTAAAACTTAAAATGGAAATATAAGATTCCCATTCTGGTGCAATGATTAAACTGATTGCAACTAATTACTCCCTCTGGCGACCTCAAATGATAGATTTTTTGCATTGCAAATATCTATTTGTTGTCATCGAGTTGAAGGGAGAGAGAACCAGAGTCTGTTAAGGAGTATGACTGGAATAAACTCAATAACAGAACTTTGGGTCAGATTAGGCTGTGGATCGGTCACAGTGTCTTCTACCACGTAGCACAGGACATAGATGCTTATGAAATATGGAGAAAATTGGAAGACATATTCCAGGCCAAAACAGCTCGGAATAAGCCTTAATCATGAGGTGTTTGGTGAACCTGAAGCTACGGAGTGGAACTTCTGTTACAGAACACACCAATGAGTTCCAAAGCCTGGTGAACCAGTTTTCTGCAGTAGACATGCAACTGGCAGATGAAGTTCAAGCCCTCTTGCTACTCAGTTCTCTTCCTAGTAGCTGGGAGACTCTGGTGGTTACTCTCAGCAACTTAGCTCCAGGAGGCAAACTTACCATGCCTATGGTAAAGGATTCCATGTCAAATGAAGAAGCCAGAAGAAAAGACGTGGGCTCAGATCAAACAGAAGCCCTTATCTCGGAGCAACGAGGAAGACAACATGAGAAAAATCAAGGTGGGAGGAGAGGTAGAAGAAAAAGCATATGCAAATCCAAGGACGGGAAAAAGACATACAAGTGCTTCCCCTGTGGCATAGAAGGCCACTTGAAGAAAAATTGTCGGAAACTGCAATAGGAGCAGGGACAAGGTAGTAAACAGCCAAAGAAGAATGATACGGAGACACTAGTAGTTACCACAGTAGATGTAGTTATATGCTCTGGCCAAGAAGAAGCATGCATTCATACCACAACTCAAGATGTCGAATGGGTGGTAGATACTGCAGCATCCAACCACGTCACTCCTCACAGGGATTTCTTCACAACATATACAGCATGAGACTTTGGAGCAGTGAAGATGGGGAATACCAGTTCTTCTCAGATAGTAGGAATTGTTGAAATACAGTTGCATACTAGGGGTATACAACAACCCTGAAAGAGGTCAGACATGTTCCAGAACTTCGGCTCAACTTGCTCTCGGGGGTAGCCCTTGACAAACAGGGTTATGCTAGCCACTTCAGCAATGGCACTTGGATGATGATAAAAGGGGCCATGGCCATCGCCCGAGGATATATTTGTGGAACCTTATACAAGACTCATGTGAATATTTGTGCAGAAAGCCTAAATGTAGCTGAACTGGAGGCTTCTCAGAATCTGTGGCCCTAGAGACTCGGTCACATGAGTGAAATGGGGTTGTCTACCTTTACAAAGAAGGATCTAATCTCTGTCTCCAAAAATACTGCTCTGGATCCTTGCAATCACTGTCTTTTCAGTAAGCAACATAGAGTCTCTTTCAATATTTATTCTACAAGAAAATTCGAGTTACTCAGTCTGGTGTACTCTGATGCATATGGTCCATTGGAGGTAAACTCACTAGGCGGTAATAAATATTTTCTGACTTTCATTGATGATGCTTCTCGGAAAGTATGGGTGTACTTTCTAAAATCAAAGGATCGGATCCTGGACTATTTCAAACTGTTCCATGTCATGGTCGAGCGTGAAACAGGAAAGAAACTGAAGTGTCTTCGCATAGACAATGGAAGCGAATACACTTCCAGGGAGTTCGATGCCTACTGCGGAAGCCACGACATTCGACACGAGAGGACTATTCCACGCACCCCACAATACAATGGTGTCGCTGAAAGGATGAACCACACCATTATAGAGAAAGTCAGAAGCATTATCAGCATGGCTAAGCTGCTAAAGCCATTCTGGGGAGAAGATGTTCGTGCTGCCTGCTACCTGATCAACAGATCACCATCTGTACCGTTGAACTTCGAGATTCCGGAGAAAGTGTGGTCTGGTAAGAATCCATCATATTCTCACCTCAGAATATTCGGATGTTTAGCATTTGCACATGTATCCAAGGAGCTCAGGCAGAAGCTCGATGCAAGGACTATCCCATGCATCTTCATAGGCTATGGAGACGAGGAATTTGGATACAGGCTATGCGACCCGAAGGAAAGGAAGGTCATCAGAAGCAGGGATGTAGTGTTTCTTGAGGATCAGACAATAGAATACATTGAAAAGCCAAAGATGCCTTCTAAAACCAGGGCCGAAAATGCCGATGCAAATCCAGACACAACCCCAGCACCAACACCAGTGGCCACAGATGATGATGGGGTACAAGACATACCAGAAACAGAACCAGATGAGGAAGGAAGTGTTGAGCAGGGGAAGCTACATCCTGCTCCATCAGAGGCTTCAGGATCATCCACAGATCCAGATGACAACAGACAGCCAGAACCTCCAGTACGAAGATATGAGAGAGGCCGGATTCCATCAGCCAGATACTCAGGATCAGAATACATTCTGCTTATTGACGAGGGGGAGCCAAAAACCTTCAACGAAACTATATCTCATAAAGACAAAGACAAATGGCTGCACGCAATGCATGATGAAATGGAATCTCTGCAGAAAAATAACACTTATGAGATAGTCAAGCTCCCACGTGGAATGAAAGCACTAAAGAACAAATGGGTATTCAAGCTCAAGAAAGATGGCAGCGGAAAAGTGGTGAAACACAAAGCTCGGCTAGTTGTCAAATGATTCCAACAGAAAAAGGGAATTGATTTTGATGAGATATTTTCACCAGTGGTAAAATTGGCTTCAATCCGAGTCATCATAGGATTGGTAGCCACATTGAACTTGGAGCTTGAACAGATGGATGTCAAAACAACATTTCTTCATGGTGATCTGAATGAAAAATCTACATGGAGCAGCCAGAAGGATTCAAGGTTTCAGGTAAAGAAAACCTTGTTTGCAAGCTGAAAAAGAGCTTGTACGCGCTCAAGCAAGCACCGAGGTAGTGGTACAAGAAGTTCGACTCATTCATGGTGGGTCAATGCTATAAAAGAACTGCAGCAGATCAGTGTGTATACATCCAGAGGTTTCCAGATGGAAATTTCATTGCTCTTCTACTGTATGTAGATGAAAAAGGAACTCTCCAAGGCTTTCGACATGAAAGACTTAGGACCATCTCAACGGATTTTGGGAATGGAGATTGTTCGTGACAGACAGAACAAGAAGTTGTGGCTTTCACAAGAGAGGTATTTTGAACGGATAATCAGGAGGTTCGATATACAGAAAGCCAAACCAATCAGCGTTCCGCTAGCGCACCATTTAAAACTGAGCAAGAGTTCGTGCCCCTCATCCAAGAAAGAGATAGAGGAAATGTCAGCAATACCATATTCTTCAGCTGTTGGAAGCCTAATGTATGCAATGGTATGTACCAGACCAGATATTGCACACGCAGTGGGTGTAGTGAGTCGTTTTCTCTCTAACCCTGGAAAGCAACACTGGGAGGCAATCAAATGGATTCTCAGGTACCTCAAGGGTACAACGAAGTTTCATCTGTGTTACGGGGGAGTTGATCCGATCTTGGAAGGCTATATTGATTCAGATATGGCATAAGATCTTGATGGTAGGAAATCTACATCATGATTCATCTACACTTTTGCAGTGGAGCTGTGTCATGACAGTCAAGATTGCAGAGGTGTATTGCTTTATCCACAACAGAGGCTGAGTACATTGCTATAGCTGAGGCAGGAAAAGAAATATTGTGGCTAAAGCATTTTCTCCAAGAGTTAGGGATCAAGCAAACAGAATACAAGATACGTTGTGACAGTCAGAGTGCTCTGGACTTGAGCAAAAACTCAATGTATCATTCCCGGACGAAACACATTGATATTCGCTATCATTGGATACGTGAGGTGATGGATCAACAACTGCTGAGACTAGTGAAGATCCATACAGATGAGAATCCAGCTGACATGTTAACAAAGGTGGTTACTCGAGAAAAGCTAGAGCTGTGCAGAGACATAGCCGTGATAGCTGTCAGATGATAATTACTCTAGACGCAACTGGAGGGGAGATTTGTGAGATCCAGCTGCATCAAGAACTTGTCCACACATGAGAAGCTTCATCACCAACTTTGAAGACTAGTGGAGAAATGAACAAACCTACTTTCGGTGGATTTGAAAACTTGGTGAAGCAAACAAAAAAAAGCCATGAATGGTGGCTGAAATTCAGGGGTGAACAGTAGCCACAATTTGCCTATAAATTCAGATCATTTCCAGTGTTAAAAACCATCCCTAAAAGTGTGTAAATTGTAAAGAGAGTGTAGAGTGAGGTTTTTGTTTAAGTTTTGTAAACTTGTATTTCGATTCTTAATAGTAATAGAAAGGATTCGGGTTTTCCTTAAAACTCTCTAAAGTGATTAGTGAATCACAACATTTATTGCTCTCGGCAATTTGAAGCACTTAACCTCTCTTTTGCATTTGATTTCTTATATAATACATTTGATTAAGGTAAAATTTGATGTTAAGAAAATCTTGATTGTTTTACATCAAATCCTTAATAATGTATTGTTGTGATTAAACACACAATAATAGAGGTGATTGGAGAGAAAATTCTTCTTTTATATTACTCACAAAAGAATTACAAAGCTTCTGTTGGTCAAACAACACCAACATGTATATAATAATGCAAATGAGATTTGATGTAAAGCTTAACTTTATACTTTACATCAAATCAAGGATTAATTAAATGAAGAGAGATAATTATGCATAAGCTTATCCTTATACTTATCATAATTACTATTCATGAGAGAGACATAAAGTTTAATAATTAAAGGAAGTTTATTGAGTAAACTATTATATGAGAGTGAGGTGAGACATTCGCTCACTAATTTATGGAGTGTAATGGGCACATCCATCAAAAGCCCATAATAACTCCAAAGCCCGTTCTAATATCCACACAACAATTAATATAGAGTTCACCCAACTTTATTAGATCTGAAAATTAGGCTTCACTGTTTTTATTATAAAACCAATAATCATACCGCTTTATCAAAACATATATCACAATTAATAGAAGCTCATAATTAATATTATAATAAAATATTTTAACAGCAGCTTACAGGAGGACATAACCTGAACATGAGGATGACACACTACACTCATTAGGCAGACCTGGATAGTCATGTATATCGACAATCATGTAGTTAAATATACTGAGAGTGAATAAATTGTCATGTTTTAGTTAATAAAGAATTATATTTGATTATGTTATATTAGTCATTGGTTACACATACTTAATTTAGAATACGTACATATTCTGCATGTTATTGCATAACATGTAATCATTTCAAGCATTCAGTCAATCAGTTATGTATAGTCAGAGGGGTGAGGGTAATCTATTATCTGTTATAAGTTTTCTCAAAAGTTATAATTTCAGTATTTCAAAAAAAAAAAAGTTATAATTTCAGTTTTCAATTACTAAGTTGGGCCAAATTTGATAAATTAATTGGCATGGTGTTGGGCCTCATTTTGGCATGAATTTACTTAGCAAAATATGTGGGGTTTATTTAGTAACTTCACTTACTTAATAGAGCATTCTTGATTTCTTAATAAACCCCTCGTATTATCCCAATTTCTTATAAAGTCCATTATGCCCGTTAACGCCTATCTTTTCAGTCGTCCTTAATATCTTTATTCTTTAAAATTTTCTCATTTTAGTTATCGTTATTATAGTTTGTTGATGGCTGATTTTAATTTCAGGGGCAATAAGGGCTCTTCGCTCTCGAGATAATCTTCCTGCAACTGTGAATTTGTTTTTGTTATTGGAAACCAAAAGCAAATTCGGCAAAAGATAGATGAACACACCAATCGACAAAGGGATTTAACGTGGTTCGGCGGATCAGATCCAACCTACATCCACGGGCACAAAACAGGTGATATTCTATTACTGAAATACGTTGTTACTTGTTTACAGGTCTAATAAATTATTCTCTCTCTTCTTTTTCAAGTATGCTCTCCCCTCCCATTTATACTAGCAAAGAGCCGGTTTCCATTTCCCACAAGACTTCTTGGCCGAAACTATCTTCGCCTTCATCTAAATTCTATAAGAACACTGACTTATCATCTTATCCCATAAAAATATGATGATTTATCATCTTATCCCGTGAAAATAGGATGACTTATCACCTGGAACATATCTTGCCATCTGCTCGGTTTTCAAGAGGTCGGTCACAATGGTCATCTGAACTGAGAATGCTGCCACTGATCTGATAATGACCGGTCATCCGAGCTTAAGTGGTTGGTCACTGATCATAAAGTGATCGGTCCCTTACCGTTGGCGCATGCAACATCGAATGGTCGAGTCGGCATTAATGGTCTCGATCAAGAAGGGAGTTACCCTTTTACCCTTGCCATGCTGCTTAAATACCATAGTGCTTGAAAATACCATCAACATAGTTAAACTATTATGTAAAATTTCGATAATTATATATTTATATATTTAATCATGATTACGGTTATGTTTCCAATATGGTTTTGATAAGTATGTTTTGTATATTCTTATACATGGAATTAACAGTGTACATGGAATTGATGGAACCATATGACAATGTGTACATATGTAGATATAGATTCGGGACAATGGGGAACTAAAGTATTTTGGGGGATGGTGACAAGTAACGCCTCAAGATACTAGGGATTTACTGAGCGGTATTTAGAGGGATTTCGAGACGTAACGTCCCTAAATACCAACCTTTTTCACATTGAAATTTTATTATGTTAGTTTGTTTTTTTGTTTTTGTTTTTGTTTTTGTTTTGTTTTTTGAAAAAGATGTTATACTTGTTAGTTAGATTTCAGAACTTGAGCCTATTCATTTTAGTTTTGATTTTTTTATCAGACGATTATATCTATTTATTTTTATAATATTCACTCACTGAGTCTTTCCCACGACTCACTCTCCCACTCTCAAGTTTTGTAGTCCTAACCCTGGTGATGACTTACAACTTCAAGGAGGACATAGTCTCAAGATGAGGATGACACACTACACTCGTTTGGTAGTCCTGGATATTCATGTATGTAGACGGACATGTAGTTAAATAATATTGAGAGTGCATAAACATGTACATGCTTTTAGTTAATAAAGAATTAAATTTGATTATGTTATATTAGTCATTGGTTACACATACTTAATTTACAATACATTTATGTCTTGCATGTTAGTTCATAACATGTAATCAGTTCAAGTATTCGCTCAATCAATTATTTAGTCATATAGTCATAGGCTGAGGGTAATCTATTGTCTGCCAAAAATTTTCTCAAAAGTTATAATTTCAGTTTTCAAATTAGTTTAGTCTAATTTAATCTCAAAACTAATTCTCATAACTAGTTAGAAGTAGTATTAATTTATTTTAATATTCAATAGGATCAATTGTTGGACAATTATGACCCATAGCGTCACTATTTATACAGATCACGATGTTGTTGTACAAATTAACTATGTGACAAAGGAGATTGCACTCTTATCATTGTGATTAGATCACCTAATGTATAAATGATAGGAGGAGGTCCCTATGATTTGTTCCTGGACGGAGAATGATATGAGACAGTATCAGTTCACGAAAGATAAATCATTAAATATCCCTAGTTAGAGTATTATCGAGATTGGACATCGATAAAAACGTAAAAGACTAGTATTACACTTGTGCGCGTTGTGAGGGCATAACGGCATAGTTCTCATATATTTGGGTATAGGATACTCATACAAGTGTAATAGGAGGTTGCGTTTTACCGATGGTACGGGAAACAGCTTCGCTCTGGATAGACCCCCTCGGAATTCCATTGGTAGTATGACTATGTGTCTATGGAAGTCCGAAATCAGGGTAGGTGTATTTGGTTTTAACCTGAGACTTGCACCGCTAATACTTGCGACAATCAATATACTTTGGTTGTGGTCGTCCAGGGCTTTAACAGGTTCTGTGTACGCCAATGCTGGATATATTGAGAATCGTAGTGTGTTGGGTGTGATGTCAAGACGGAAGTGTCACTCCAGTCATATGGAGTTGATGGTCACGTAGGATAACGGTACTAGTACTCTTAAGTACTGCAGTCATCGGGATAAAATGACAAGGTCATGTTTATCCGATTATAGAGACTAGTTACCAGACATCCGACATGTGCTTCGTACGGGGCGACACAATTCCAGCCCCAGGCCTAGCACGTGATCATCCGATACTGGACAGAATACGCAATACTACGTATACTACGCCTGATATAGATCCTTTATTCCTGTAAAGATATTTCTGGAGAATTGGGTAGGCATGGCGTTTTGCTAGAAGCCAACCTTGTCTTGTAAATCGGTATAAACGTAGTACGAGGTACTTACGTGTTCGGATAGTCCGGTGACCGAATTTACTGCCAACATATCCGGGGATCTCATGGGTTGCTTCCCGAAGATTCACCGATGACGTATGACTCGCACTCTAAATTAATCTGGGATTAATTAGAAGAGAGAGAAAATTAATCTGGGATTAATTGCGGAGATATTTTATCTGGGATAAAATATCATTAAAAGAGAGATAACGATTAATTTGGAATTAATCGAGAAATTAATATATTTGATATATTAAACGAAATTAGATTTTGATGCGGAATTAAAATTAAATTTTAATTCGGTTCTGCGAACGAGTTAATTTAGAATTAATTCGTTAGCGATGTGAATAGTGATTTGCTAGGCGTAAACATTTAATTACAACGCAACGAAAAATTCGTTAATTTGGAATTAGCGAACCCGAGCCCGAGATTATTTGCGAGCGCATTCGCATTTCGAATTCGAGTGCGGCACGCAAGTCAAATCAAGCGTCAAATTGCTATTCGCATCTAGCGTCACATCATTCATCAATCAAGTGATGGATGTCTTTCACTTTGAGTGATTGACGCAAGTCACTATTCATGATTGATGGAAGTGATGTGAGTGGTTGGTGCCATTAAGGCTTGACTTTTTGAAAGCCAAATTCATTCCAAATGAATTTGAAATTCACATTTGAGTATTTAATACACAAATTTGGAACCAACAAACACAACTCTCTCTTCTCTTCTCTCATCTCTCTCTCTCACACGCCCAATGAGGCAAAATACTTACTGGTTTCTGTCAAGAAACCGTGAGATGGGAAGAATGAGTGTGTGATTTTTGTGGCAAAAATCACAAGAGCTAGCACTCCGAGAGACATGCGAAGGTGATAGGGAAGTCCACCCATGAGCCGGGAACCATTCGACGAAGCTTGGAGCTTGACGAAGGACCACCATGGACGCCAAAACAGTGAGCTTGGAGCAGTCCACTGCCGTGAGCTGCAGTGAGCAGATTTTGAGTTTTGTTCGTTGCCGCGTCGCTCAACCGATCGATGTGAGTATTCTGGAACTTCGTTGATTTGTATTCGCACTTATTTCATGCTTGTTTATGATCTTGGGACCTTAATAGAAACCAACAATGGCATCTTGAGCAAGGTTGAGCATGAAAAAAGTTTAGGGCTTAAAATTTGGGTAAAATATTTTCAAGCATAATTTGGTTGAATTGGATGATTGAGTATGCTTAAAACATGTTGAATTGAAGTTTGATTGGATCAATTTCATGAAATTGGATTGGATCAATTTTTTGCCCAAAATTTGGTGTTGGCCGAAAGTTATGCCCTATTTTGTCTTGGTGATTTTTGATTTTTGATCATTGGATGTGTTGGAAATCATTCGGGAATGTTGATTTATGTCGATTGTGGATTTAATTGGATTGAAACCAAATCAGATATAATTTCCCCACAAATGCCAAGACTTTGAGCATGTGATTTGGGTTTGATTTTAATCAAAATGTGTTGGACATGTGATGATGAAAATGAACATGATTAATTGGGCTAATTGGTGTTTTGGAAAAATTGAATTGGTTAATTAATTGTGTTATACACTTTAAATAATTAAATTATGAATTTGGAATTTGGTAATTTGATTATTTGGGCCTTAAAATTGGATTTGGGCTTTTAAAGTTGTTATTGGGCTTATTGGGTTTGGTTGTACCAAGTTGGTTTAGGCCAAATGGATTGGATCCAATTGGGCCTAAAACTGCATCCATAAAGCCCAAATGTGACTTAATGGACCTTAAAAATTTAATTGGGCCGAATGGGCCAAAATTGATTTCTGGGCTTATGGGGTAACTCCCGGATTGGATTTTGGTTATTCGGTTTGACCCGAGTTGACCAAAAGTCAACGCCTTAAGAAATTAATTAAAAGCCCATTTGACTTTAATTGAATTGACGTTGGACGTTAATCGGGCTTGAGACCCGTAGCGATTAAATTTGGAATTTAAGTCGTAAAGTTCGTAATAAAGTGTAGTATTTCATTGGAATTAAATAGCGAATTAGAATTAAATGCATATTGAATTGGATTTAATTATGTAGTTTAATTTAATTCGAGAATTCGTACTTTGAGTACTTATTCGCAAAACGAGTTTGGACTCGAGTAAAATCAAATCGTTGTTTGAACATTGGATGATCACTAATTATCAATTAATTAATTTGATTAGATTGATTGATAACATGCTGTGTGAATACATGGTTGCGATGCATGAATAATGTATATCAGATGGATACTAGATGGGTGAGTCAATTTTAGAAATTGTTGTAATAAATTTGATTTATTAATTGGACCTGCGTGTCCAGCCTTATACCTCCTTATTCTTTGTATTCTCTTCTCACCTATTCCCCTCAATGTAAATGAGGTTTCTTTAGAAGTGTAGTGTAACAGGTAGAAGTAAATACATGTGCTAGCGGGAGAGAGAAATGGATAGATTTGATCTAGGATCAATGTGTAAAGTATCCATCCGCTTATCATTATTACTTTATTTATACGCGCTTTATTATGTGTTTAGAATGCATGTTTAAGGGTGTATGATAATGAGACCTTAACAAAGATAATAAATTGGTTGCCAATTTGCACTAGAAAAACCCTCGCAAAATATTAAGCGTTTTTCCTTCTATTGAGTGATTCTCACTCAAGATCTGAGACTGGCATTGGCTTGTTGGCCAAAGTCAAGGCCTTTGTCCGTCGAGGATGTGTTTGAATCACGAGAGCTTTGTTCCATATTGGTGTCTTGTCCAAGTTGTGGTTTGTTGGCCAAAGTCAAGACCACTTCTGTCCATCGACATTGATTACGAAGCTTTCCATAGTCAATGGGTCGCGCTTAACTGGGATCACTAAGTTTGCTGTGCCAAAGCCAATGCTTAGTTGATTCAGAGGAAAATGGTTAGGTAATACATTGGATGTATTGGCATATATAAGATATATGTTTCAGACTTGGATGTCCCCCTACTGGATCTAGGAATGGATTGGATCCAATCGATCTTAGAGATCTACCTAGTTAATTATCATACAATTTGTTGGCCAAAGTCAAGATTGTGTGATATTTAACGGGATCCTAGCCCGCTAGGAAACACGATTTCCTGAGTACTCGACAGAGGGTTAGAGGCTCGCCGAAAAATAGTGGGAGGCAAGAATTGAATTTGCAATATTCGTTTAATTACTTGCCATACGCGCTCAAAAAAAATATCATTCGTCAAATAAAAAATTGTTAGTTGGACTAATATTTAAATGTTGTTTTATAAATAGTTGGACTATATTCAAACTATTCATTATAGTTGATTTTAATTGGATTATAGTAATCAATATAATTGACTTTAATCTATTAAATTATAGTTGATTAAATAGTTGGACTATTGTAATCATTATAATAAATAATAGTACCAAAATCGTTGATTAAATAGTTGGACTATTAAAATCAAGATAAATTGAAAGATTGACATTTAAAACATAATCCTAGGGAAAATGTATTTAAATGGTTTAATTTTCAAATTGGGAATAAATTTTCAGGATGGTCCTGGAAAAATAATAAGTTACTTTATTTGATAAAATAACATATTAGTCTAAGCCCGGAGTTAAGCAAATCGTAGAGCATAATCTTTGGAAGATTTATGTGATGATAACTTAAGTGCTTAATCCATTCAGCTTGTCGCAGTAGACTCCTTAATTTATGAATCAGAACTAAGGATTAGATCCTTAAAGTATGATAATGAAATTGAAAGATCTTCATAGATCTATTTTAGATCTTAGAAGTACTAAAATTGCAATACATAACTCTTGGAGAGTTAATGACTATTCTCAAGGAGACAAAGTCAAAGTTTGCAATTAGGCAAGTAGCGCAAGGCGCACCTTACTTCGATATTCTAGAAGGCCAAGGCTTGGCCATAGGCTTCTGGAGTGTTGAAACAGGCAAAGGCAAAATCATTATAGTCTTCTGGAAGATAAAGGGACATATCCTAAAATGTCTGCCTAAATTGTGGCAAACGAGATCGCAGAAGCGTGACTGCCGTTTGGACAAAGCAGACATGAAGGAATTAAAGACAGGGCAAGGCTCTGACTTCAAATATGTTTGTCACATTATGTTCACTACTAGTATTAAAATTAGATTTTAAATACTTGGTGTGGTACATAAATATATTGATGTTCAGAATCTTTTTGAACAGGATACTGACTTCAATAGAGATTTATCTGCAAATTGAAAACGGGACGAAAGTCGCATTTTTAACCGCAGGTACCTAAGTTTAGGAACTACCTTCGGGTGTGTACTTAAATTAGGAAACTGTTATAATGTAACTAGTTTGACTAGATACATTATCTTTATATCAGTGTTTAACCGCGCTGCGGGTGAACCTTTATATTCTAGAACACTAAAGTGTTTCATTATATAAAGATGATATTGAGATAAACACAAGATGTGAATAACAGCATTTATATTTTGAATATAAATAAATCTCAAATATATAACATGACAAACAAATAGCTCAACTGATTTGATCAGAAGAAATTAATTGTGGCATTGTTGTCTGGTACACAATTAAACAAGACTCGTATATCCACACTTTTGAAGAGTGGGTACTCGGACTAATTTGATTCTATTCAAATAAAGTCTACAAATCTAGTTTATTGGGCAATGTGCCTAAAACATATTTACATGGTAAAAGTGCAAATGCCATCGATATGTAAGCCCTAGTTCATAGTGAAGCAAGTGGGCCCATGTCTAGCTACTAGCTAGGCTAGATGTGGATATGAATATTTCGTGACCTTTACGGATGTGGTATCGCGTTATGATTATGTGTTTCTTTTGAAACACAAATCGAAAACTTTTAAAGTTTCGACACGAAATATACAAACAGATCGGCTAAAGTATTAAACCGTCGCGGTAAGACCGTAATGGAAAATACTTAAGCAATAAGTTTCTAATATACATGAAAGGGTAAAGTATTCTTTCAAATGAGGACTCCTCCTGGAACACGTCAGTTTGACGGTGTGTCCGAAATGACTAACCGGATTTTGTTGGACATGATAAGGTTAATCATGAGTCGCTCTGAGCTACCATTTCCTTCAACGGATAAGCTTTAAACAGTGCAAGAACTTATTTAGAATAAGGTTCCATAAAATCTGTTTGACAGATTTCATATTAGATATGATCAGGAAAAGAAACCGGGTTTCACAATCCTGAATATTTGGGATGCTAGGCATATGTTTGGATGTTACCAAACAAGAACCCAAATTGGATAAGTGCCAATTGTAGGTTACCCTAGGGAAACCATAAGCACAGTGCGTATACATTTCACTAGAGAACAATGTAATTGTTGCTTGCCATGCCATTTTCCTAAGAGGAATACCGATATGCAGTGGTAAGTGGGAGGATAGTAAAACTCGATGAAAATCGGAGTAATACTGTCCAAGGCACCGAATCTTAATGGAACATAAATAGTTCATCAAGGATGAAACTATATCATTAATCTTCGAATACACAAGAACCGCGTAAGTCGGAGAGAGTCAGAAAACAACCTGGGGTATGTGTTTCTGATCTCAACTCATAAAGATGTCAATCTTTTGAGGTATACCAACTGGCTACGTATGAGGAAGTGATACAAGGTATCGACTCCCTAATTATGGCAAAGTGCCATGATATCCGAAATGGATTCCATGTATATCAACATGTTAGACACTAGTTGATGTACCGCAAGGCATTGTGCCTACTAGTACTTTATAAGTCTTCAAGGAATACATACATGGAAGGCAACATACCAACGTGTAAAGCTAGGGTTTTCGGAAAGGTATCGTTATCAACATTGTGTTGATTACGATTGAACCTTTTACTTGTTGCCACAGTAAATCCATTTGGATAATGCTTGCTAACACTGCATGTTTCATTTATGAAATATGACAACTGAACGGGAAAATCGCTTTCCTGAAAAAGAAACTTTTTGGAGGATGTTTAAAACATCCTGACGGTTTTGTCGTACCAAAACTAGCAACAAGTTTGCAGGCTATTCGATCCATGTTTGGATTGAAGCAAGCATAGGTTCTTGGAATTATCATTTTGATGTAATCATAATGGAGTATGATTTAATTCAAAACGAAATGATTCTTGTGTATATAAAGGGTTAGTGGGAGCGAACTGACAATGGCTGTCCTATAAAATAATAATAATACGTCATTTCTTGGAAATGATATTCCCATAATAATAATCGGTGAAAACTTAGATTTCATGAAAACTCTCCGAGAAATCGTACATTGAAAAATGTACGCGACCTAGTGTCTCATACGCTTTGTGCATATGGATTCACAAACAGGCCAATCCAAGTGATAGTCACTGGATTGATGTTAAGAACTTCCGTTGGTATCTTAGAGAACTAAGGATGTTGTCTTAATCTGTGGAGAAGGAGAACTTGAAGTGACTGGGATCACTACTGCAAGTTTACTAAACCGATATAACGACTATAAGTCGCAAACGGTACTACAAAGTTTGAATAACGGAATAGTGAGCTGGAAATCTTCCAAGCAAGATACTGTTACCGAATAAACAACAAATGCTGGTAATTTTGCACAGCGGAGGCGGCAATAGAAGCCATTTGGGTCAATAACAAATCTAATTAGATTTGATATAATTCTGTTAACAGCTGAGCTAGGCGTCACACAGGCTAAAGAATTAATGGTCTCATCAACGATCCAGATAAATACTTCGATATTCATCTGATTCGCTCGGATCATACATCGTGGTGATGTGATGATCGAATAAATCGCATCAGATGATAATCATGCAAATCCGCTGATGAAAGCCCTTTCTCAGCAGTTTGAGCCAACCGTACATAGTTCAGGTGTCAAGCACTCGAGTGACTGGCTATAAGCCAAGTGGGAGATTGTTGGACAATTATGACCCATAGCGTCACTATTTTTACAGATCACAGTGTTGTTGTACAAATTAACTATGTGACAAAGGAGATTGCACTCTTATCATTTGTGATTAGATCACCTAGATGTATAAATGATAGGAGGTCCCTATGATTTGTTCATGGACGGAGAATGATATGAGACAGTATCAGTCCACGATGGATAAATCATTAAATATCCCTAGTCAGAGTATTATCGAGATTGGACATCGATAAATACGTAAAAGACTAGTATTACACTTGTGCGCGTTGTGAGGGCACAACGACATAGTTCTCATATATTTGGGTATAAGATACTCATGTAAGTGTAATAGGAGGTTGTGTTTTACCGATGGTACGGGAAATAGCTTCGCTCGGGATAGACCCCCTCGGAATTCCATTGGTAGTATGACTATATGTCTATGGAAGTCCGAAATCAGGGTAGGTGTATTTGGTCTTAACCTAAGACTTGCACCGTTAATACTTGCGACAATCAATATACTTTGGTTGCGGTCGTCCAGGGCTTTAACAGGTTCTTGTACGCCAATGCTGGGTATATTGAGAATCGTAGTGTGTTGGGTGTGATGTCAAGACGGAAGTGTCACTCCAATCATATGGAGATGATGGTCACGTAGGATATGGTACTAGTACTCTTAAGTACTGCAGTCATCGGGATAAAATGACAAGGTCATGTTTATCCAATTATAGAGACTAGTTACCAGAAATCCGACATGTACTTCTTCGTACGGGGCAGACACAATTCCAGCCCCAGACCTAGCACGTGATCATCCGATACTGGACAGAAATACGTAATACATGTATGCTACGCCTGATATAGATCATTTATTCCTGTAAGAATATTTCTGGAGAATTTGGGTCGCTTCCCGAAGATTCACCGATGACGTATGACTCGCACTCTAAATTAATATGGGATTAATTAGAAGAGAGAGAAAATTAATCTGGGATTAATTGCGGAGATATTTTATCTGGGATAAAATATCATTAAAAGAGAGATAACAGTTAATTTGGAATTAATCGAGAAATTAATATATTTGATATATTAAACAAAATTGGATTTTGACACGGAATTAAAATTAGATTTTAATTCGGGCGAACGAGTTAATTTAGAATTAATTCGTTAGCGACGTGAATAGTGATTTCGCTAGGCGTAATCATTTACTTACGAAGCAAAGGAAATTTGTTAATTTGGAATTAGCGAACCCGAGCCCGAGATTATTTGCGATCGCATTCGCATTTCGAACTTGAGTGCGGTACGCAAGTCAAATCAAGCGTCAAATCGCTAGTCGCATCTAGCGTCACATCATTCGTCAATCAAGTGATGGATGTCTTTCACTTTGAGTGATTGACGCAAGTCACTATTCATGATTGATGGAAGTGATGTGAGTGGTTGGAGCCATTAAGGCTTGACTTTTTGAAAGCCAAATTCATTCCAAATGAATTTGAAATTCACAGTTGAGTATTTAATACACAAATTTGGAACCACCAAACACAACTCTCTCTTTCTCTCATCTCTCTCTCTCACACGCCCAAGGAGGCAAAATACTTACTGGTTTTTGTCAAGAAACCGTGAGATGGGAAGCATGAATGTGTGATTTTTGTGGCAAAAATCATAAGAGCTAGCACTCCGAGAGACATGCGAAGGTGATAGGGAAGTCCACCCATGAGCCGGGAACCATTCGACGAAGCTTGGAGCTTGACGAAGGACCACCATGGATGCCAAAACAGTGAGCTTGGAGCAGTCCACTGCCGTGAGCTGCAGTGAGCAAATTTTGAGTTTTGTTCGTTGCCGCGTCGCTCAACCGATCGATGTGAGTATTCCGCAATTTCCTTGATTTGTATTCGCACTTATTTCATGCTTGTTTATGATCTTGGGACCTTAATAGAAACCAACATCAATATTAAGTCCTTATGGGTTTGATCTTTACTAAAATTACTTGTGTGATACATGTACTTATATGCAATCCAAAATCATTATTCGATACCAAAGGAAATTTACATTTATAAATACTTTTGATATTGATTAAGAGGGATAAGAAGCATGGAATAATTTAGGAAAATTGATCATCACATGAGGCATAATTGGGATTAAGATAGAGGGATTTGTGACGGTGAGGTTGTAGATGCTGGTTTTCGACCGAGGTCCACAATCGAGAATTTGTTGGTTGGGGGCACTAGCGATCCTGCAAAACAAGAAGTAGAGTGAGTGTGAAGAGTCTACCCATCGGTGTGGTGGATTCTGTAGGCACTCCGACACCCAAGTTAGTGGTGGAAATGAGCTGTAAATGCCGTAAAAAGATGAGCATGGTTAGAGGTTACCTTGATCACCATGAGCTATCGTGAGGGCGGTAGGTAAGGGGCTTTTGAGAGCTCTGGAGAGGATATTATTAAGATGTGAATACTAGAGAGAATATATGTAAGCTGAGAGAGTTGTGATGCTTGAGTCCGCTTCTCTTCTGGATTATGGTTCCTTTTATAGGCTATCAAAGATTGGACTCATAAATGTATTAATTGATATACGTTTTGGGTGCTTGTAACGATTCAACCATTTATTTCACGTAGGATGCGTTTCTCTTTGGTTGGGCAGCTGGCAAATCAAAAGATTGATCTTTCTTTAAATAAGGGCCTGATAAGGTGATTGGGCCAAGATTTGGCCTAAGTCTTGTTCGGTTCCTGCTTGGTTGAGGTTTTGGGCTGTATCTGACTTAGGGCCTGAAGTAAAATATCGGAAATGCCCTTAGCCTAATTTTAGCCCGTACAGTTTGTCCCCTACTCTCTAAGTCAAGAAGTTCTTGGCTTGGAGAGTATTTCGGCGAGTATGTCGGCGAGTATGTCGTCTAGGGTCGGTATAGTCGTATCTGAATATTGATGTCGTTTGGACCTGTCGAAAGTCATACCATGTTTTTGAGCCAACCAATCATCAGTGATGATCCTCAGTTGAGTGGACGAGGTCGTTTAAACCTGTCGAATGTCATATTATGTTAGTGGAATAAATATTTGGGGTGTTCCTCATCCGACCAGACACGATGGTGAACTGGGGAATATTCCCGTCGACCGGACAAGATGAAGATCAAGACAATCTCCAGCCTACTGATCCTGAAGAGGAACCAGGAGGAGTCTTCATGTTGTCTGGACCTGATTAATGTTAGGACAATCTCCAGCCTACTGGTCCTGAAGAGGAACCGAATGGAGTTTTCACGTTGTCCAGATGAAGGTCTGGGTCTTGAGTTGGGCTCGACATGAGCCAATGGGGAATATTCCCGTCGACTGGACCAGATGAAGGTCAAGACAATCTCCAGCCTATTGGTCCTAAAGAGGAACCAGAGGGAGTTTTCATGTAATCTGGGCCAGACGAAGGTCCGGGTCTTGAGTTGGGCTCGACATGAGCCAATGAAGAATGTTCCCGTCGGCTGGACCGGATGAAGGTCAGGACAATCTCCAGTCTACTGGTCCTAAAGAGGAACCAGTGGGAGTTTTCACGTAATTTGGACCAGACGAAGGTCCAGGTCTTGAGTTGGGCTTGATATGAGCCATTGGGGAGTGTTCCCATCGACCGGACCAGATGAAGATCAGGACAATCTCCAGCCTACTGGTCCTGAAGAGAAACTAATGGGAGTTTTCATGTAATCTGAACCATACGAAGGTCTAGGTCTTGAGTTGGGCTCGACATGAGCCAATGAGGAATGTTCCCCGTCGACTGGACCAGATGAAGGTCAGGACAATCTCAAGCCTACTGGTCCTAAAGAGGAACCAGAAGGAGTTTTCACGTAATCTGGACCAGACGAAGGTCAATGTCTTTAGTTGGGCTCGATATGAGCCAATGGGGAGTGTTCCCATCGATCGGACCAGATGAAGTTCAGGACAATCTCCAGCCTACTGGTCCTGAAAAGGAACCAGGGGGAGTTTTCATGTCGTCTGGACCAGATAAAGGTCCAGGTCTTGAGCTGTCATCTGGAGAGCATGTCGGCAAGGAAAATGGTATTTTTAATATTTGAGGAAGGCTATTCTTTTATCTTCCAAATTGTCCCCAGTCTACTAGATCTTGCAAAGCTTCTAAACCGGTCTCCACTTTATTAAACCTGATGAAGGTTCATAATTTTCTTCATTCTACTGGACTTTATGAAAGTCGAAAGGAGTCTACGAGACCTAATAACGCAACACCTTGCTATTATTCCCACACTCACCAAAGCAGCCCAAGTCCATTGCAGGATCAAAGTCCATTTATTGTTTGCAAAAATTGGCCCACGAAAGAGGCCCAAAAAGTCACGTAAAATGCCATACACTTGTATTCAAAGAAGCAAGCCATACACTTAGATGCGTTACTGGATTCATGCACGTCGGTTGGAGGATATTCACGTTACTGGATTCTCGTACGTTGGCTGGACACATGCAAGTTGGCTGGAGGCATGCACGTTACTGGAGGCATGCATGGGCTACGTGGCTTGCTTATCTTTAGGGTGCAAAGTCTTCTCTCATAGGCTGATCGAATGGGCTGGCTGGGAAAGTATGGGCATGGGCGAGTGGTCCAGCTGACAGGCGAGAGACCCCGAGCTGCTTATTCACGTAGGCATTTTTCTTCACGTGGTGTCAGTGTGCCTTTGGCGTGTGGGGCCTGGCTTGTTCCTTGCGTGGTTGTGCATTTTCATGCTACTCAACGTGTGCCTCATTATCGACTGCAACATCCCACAATAGGCTTTTAACATGTGGAGCATGTGATTGTGTGCGTGAGCTGTGTAGCATCTTCGTGGGCTTATCTTTGCATGTTTGGGTTGGCTTGTTGGTAGCTTCCTCGTGCGATTTTTCTGCAGTACGCGTGGATCTTGCAGCATGCGCATGGTGATTTGGTGAGTGGGCCATTAATTTCTTGCAGTGTGCCTGTCGATTCGGACGCGGAGATACCAACCTGCGTCATATATTCCTGGAACCATGATGACTTATTATAACCCTCTGCATGGCCACCTTTTATGTCTCTCCATGGCTTTTACGTGATCCGCAGGAAGGGGTTGTTTATTTATGCTCGCTGGGCTTTTAGTTGAATGGGCTAAGTTTTGGCTCGTTTTTGTTTCTTTTAGGCTTTCATTTTAAAGCCTTTTTTTTAAATTGTCGTTTTGGGCTTGCACATGTAAAATTTGGTCACATGTTTCCTTCTTATTTGCTTTCATGTGTATGGTATCAATTGTCTCAGGCAGCGTGCCACTATACCTTATGAAGGTACATAAGAGTCTACAGTCGATTGGACCTGATGAGGGTCCAAGAAAGCCTTCACTCCACCATACCATATGAAGGTATATGAGAGTCTACAGTTGACCGGGCCTGATCCATGAGACTATAGTCGAATGAACCGGATAAAGATCCATTAGGGAATTCACTCACTTCGTTAGACATGATAAAGGTATATGAGAGTCTCCACTCTACAAGACCTTTATGAAGGTCTGGACCTAATGAAGGTTCATGAGTACGGTCGACTGGACCTGATGAAGGTCCAACAGGGTCCCCACTCCTCATTCTACAAAGCCTGATAAAAGTCTTAAGACATTATGGTCGAATGAATTTGATGAAGGTTCACGAGGGTTTCACTCTACAAGACGCATAAGGTCTTTAAGAGGCTACAGTCTACACCCCACCTGACCTGATGGAGGTTGGTCGCTCGAACCTGATGGAGGTCGATCGAATGGACCTGATGGAGGTCCAAGAGGTTCTCCACTCCTCATTCTACAAGACCTGATAGAGGTCGACTGGACCTGATTAAGGCCTATGAAATTATTCATTCTACCATATATGATGAAGGATTTCCTACGTAGTCTGAAGCTAATGGTAATTCATATATTTCATATAGAGAATAGGTAACAATCATTTCATGTCGGCTGGAGAAGATGACAAACCTTTCATGTTCTTTGGAAGAGATGATAATCCTTCCATGTCTTAAGAAGGAGACGATAATCCTTCAATGTAGTCTGGAGAAGATGATGGTCCTTCCATTTCGTATGGAGAAGATGACAATCCTCACATGTCGTCTGAGTGATGACGATCCTTCCATACAATATGAAGTAGATGACATTCTATCAATGTCGTCTTAGTAATATGACGATCCTTTAATGTAGTTTGGAGTTGTTGGTAATCCATATATGTCTTATGGAGAATATGACTATTCTCTTATGTCTTCTGGAGGAGATGACGATCATATGTCATCTGGAGGAAATGATAATTCATCTGTGTCATCTGGAGCTTATGACATACCATTCATATCGTCTGGAGAATATGACAATCTTCATATATAGTGAGAGGTTGATGATGGTCCCTCTATGTAGTCAGGAGGAGACAATCATTTTCCTACATCGTCTGGAGAAGATGACAGTCTTTATATGTACTTCAGAGTTGATAGCAATTTATCCATGTTGTATGGAGAATATGGTTATCCTTCCACGTCATTGGGAGCTGATGATTTATAGGAAATGAATGTTCGATGTTATCTCGGTTCAACTTTCTTTATTTGTAGTCTGACTCCAGGTAGATTGGAGAGAATTGCTCATTTGAACTCCTGTATTTCCTTTCACATGGAGGAGGTGACTTATTGTGATCGGTCGGCTGGAGAAATATGATGGCTCTTTTGGTGATTAAGTGGACGGTCGCTTGTTGGTAGATTTTCAATTGCCATATTGTTGAATGCTCTTAAGAGATTGGATTAGATGATAGGATTGTTGGGGTGACCCGTAGCACCGCGCCTTTGGGAGGTCGAAGAATTATGCTCAATTACTTATGGAGATTAGTATTGGAGCTTTGCATAGCCTGATTTTCCTCTTCCAATAGCCGTAACCGTTCTTGTTGAGCGGCTAATTATGCCACCACGGGATCTGGTGTTTGTTTGTTGCTTGAAACCTTGGATAATTATGTTTGTAAAGATCGTAGACTGATGGGTCTTTGCTTGGAATGAATCGCTAAGGCCCCACGGTGGGCGCCAAATTGTAGACGCTGGTTTTTGGCTGAAGTCCACAATCGAGAATTGTTGGTTGGGGGCACTAGCAATCCTGCAAAACAAAAAGTAGAGTGAGCGTGAAGAGTCTACCCACCGGTGTGGTGGATGCCGTAGGCACTTCGACGCCTAAGTCAGTGGTAGAAATGAGCTGTAAATGCCGTAGAATGAGGAGCAAGGTCAGAGGTTACCTTGATCCATGTGAGCTATCGTGGGGGCGATAGGTAAGGGGGTTCTGAGAGCTCTGGAGAGGATATTATTAAGCTGTGAGTACTGGAGAGAATATCTGTAAGCTGAGAGAGTTGTGATGCTTGAGTCCGCTTCTATTCTGGATTATGGTTCCTTTTATAGGCTATCAAATATTGGACTCATAAATTTATTAATTGATATACGTTTTGGGTGCTTGTAACGGTTCAGCCATTTATTTCACATAGGATGCGTTTCTCTTTGGTTGGGCAGCTGGCAAATCAAGAGGTTGATCTTTCTTTAAATAAGGGCCTGATAAGGTGATTGGGCCAAGTCTTGGCCCAAGTCTTGTTTGGTTCCTCTTTGGTTGGGGTTTCGGGCTGTCTTTGACTTAAGGCCTGAAGTGAAATGTCAGAAATGTCTTTAGTTCAATTTTGGCCTGTACATAGGTCATATACCATAATATTTTGCTCTCTTAATTTCAATTTTATTGCATCGTTCTCTACATTACATTTTATTTTACTTTTCATTTTTTCAGTCTATATTCTTTCCGTTAGAAAAATCTTTTAATTATGTACAAGTTGTAGTTTAATTTAGATAGAAATTTAGAGTTATTCAATTCTTGTGGATTCGGCATTCATGCTTGCATTCGCTCTACTATCTTCCAATTCGTGCACTTACAAGTATTAAAACTTAAGCATAATTTATATATATCAAATATCGCAATATAAATCAAAAGATATAATGCTATAGACTTATGATTAAATTCACCCTATATGATCTAAAATTATTAAATATAAAAACTTATTAACGGACTTATTTGTGACTCATATTTAAGTCCGTTAATTAAGCCAAAACACGGACATGTGGCTCACTCTTCTCCTGATCCCTCCTCTACTGCTAATTCTGAAAAAGAAGATAAGCCAAAACACGCAGCAGCTTCCACCAGGCCCTCCTAAGCTTCAGGCAGCTGATTCAAAGATGAAAAATTAAGCTCAAGCAATATACAAGTTAAAAATTTAATCCTCAGATGGGTGTTTACACAATACCCATGTGGCTCACTCTTCTCCTGATCCTTCCTCTACTGCTAATTCTGAAGAAGAAGAAAAGCCAAAACACGCAGCAGCTTCCACCAGGCCCTCCTAAGCTTCCAGTACTAGGTAATTTTCTCCAACTTGGGGCGTTGCCTCATCAATCCTTTTGGCAACTCTCCAAAAAATACGGCCCAGTCATGCTCGTTAAACTCGGCCGTATACCCCTCGTTATAATCTCCTCTGCTGAGGCGGCGAGAGTTGTATTAAAGGTTCATGACCTTAACTGTTGTAGCAGGCCGCAGTTAACTGGAGCTGCCAAGTTTACTTACAACTTCTTGGATTTAGGTTTTTCACCATATAGTGAATACTGGAGAGAGATGCGAAAAATAAGTGTTCTTGAGCTTTTTAGTTTAAAGAGGGTGCAGTCATTTGGATTTATCAGGGAAGAGGAAGTCGCTTTGCTTATGAATTCAATCTCTGAATCATCATCCTTTGCAACTCCTGTTGACATTTCGGAGAAGATGTTTGCTCTAACTGGAAGTATAACTTTTAGGATGGCTTTTGGGAAGGGATTTCGGGGAAGTAATTTTGATGATCATGAATTTCAAGAAGTGGTTCATGCAGTTGAGACTTTTGTCGGAGGCTTCACAGCAGGCGAATGCGTCCCCTACGTGGGTTGGATCTTCGACAGGCTCAGTGGTTATCACGCAAAGCTCGAGAGAGTTTTCCATAGAATGGATACTCTCTTCCAAGAAATAATCGATGATCATCTTAATCCTGAGAGAACAAAACCAGAACAAGATGACTTTATCGATACGATGCTGAAAGTAGAGAGGGATCAATCTGAATCCACGAGTGAAGCTTGGTTCACAAAAAACCATATCAAAGCAATACTCTTGGTAAGTATAGCCAACAATAATTTTGTGACCACACCACATAGATGCATCATCATTCAAGCTATGAACTAATGTCTTTATCCACATGTTCGCTAACAAATATTGTGGAAACTAATTAGGTTTTTTCTCTTCTCTGTTTTCTATGCTTGCTTTCGGTGACAGAATATGTTTTTGGGTGGAGTGGACACCAGCGCAATTACTGTGATTTGGGCAATGGCAGAGCTTTCTAAGAAACCAGAATTGTTGAACAAAGCACAATCTGAAATTAGAAAATGTATTGGGAAGAAAGGAAGAGTTGTCGAAGCTGATATTGATCAACTTCAATACCTCAAGATGATAATCAAAGAAACTCTGAGATTGCACCCGCCTGCCCCATTGTTAGTTACAAGAGAAACCATGTCCCATTTCAAAGTGAACGGTTATGACATTTGTCCGAAAACCTTGATCCAAGTTAATACTTGGGCAATTGGAAGAGATCCAAACTACTGGAAGAATCCTGAAGAATTCTGCCCTGAAAGGTTTGCTGATAACTCCATTGATCTTAAAGGACAACATTTTGAGTTGTTACCATTTGGATCTGGAAGAAGAAGTTGTCCAGCGATGAATATGGGATTAATAACATCGGAGATTGCACTTGCAAATCTCTTATACTGTTTTGATTGGAAATTGCCCAACGGAATGGCGAAGGAAGATTTGAATATGGAGGAGACAGCTGGTCAGAGTCTCACAGTCTCTAAAAAAGTGCCTCTTGTCCTATTGCCGGTCAGTTATCTTGCCATCAGAAAATAAAATGTGCAAAACATCTTACTGTTATTATCAGTTTAGTAGTCATATTAGTTGTTAACGTTCTAAGCTTGAGCTCAGAACAATCAATAAAATAAGCAGAAAAAATTAAGGTAGCTGGTCCATCCAAGTATTAACACTTGGGAGTGTCCGAGTTCCTTATGGACATTCGTGTCTGTAACAAAACATTGCTTGTGATATATATCTACGTATTGCATATTTTTGTATATTGCAAGTCTCTGCTATGTCAGCTCTTGTTCTTGAGTCAATCCATCATTAGCTGCTTCTACTGAAGTGATGATTTGCATTCAGAGTTTTCCTATACAAAAAAATTTAAAACAAAGATTGATGTAATTACTTAAATTAAAACAAAATTTACTGCTCTGTCATTTTCATTATTATCATTATCAAATGAGGATGTTATGTGTTATCAAGCTTTCAACCAGAAGTGGGTGCATCCATTTCGGTTCATCAGGGATGAAGAAGTTATCTCACTTGTGAAGTTGGGAAGGTGTTTGCTTTAACAGGAAAATATATTTTAAAGTCTTTTTTAAGATAATCATAGTTTTAAGGAACTGATCAATGCATCTATGTGTGTTGGGGAGGCTTCATAGCAGAAGATCGTATTCTTTATGTAGGTTGGATCATTGACAGGCATATTGGAGCATGAAGGCATTATCGATGTGATGCTACAAATTGAAATGGATGGCCTAAAGAAAGCCTCGCTATGCCAAATTACACTTGAATAGTTATATATAAATCTTTTTATCCTTGGTTTCATTTCCTATATTGTATAATTAATTTTCCCTTTTAATTTTTTATCTACGTGAGTAATAATTTCTCATTCACCCGAAAATTTTTTGAGCATATAAATACATGATATGATTTTGAAGTACTCACGCAAAAAAAATTTAAATCACAAATGACCTCTAATTTTTATAAAGTAATATCCCCTCAAAATTATGTCATCAAATAACAATTTATCATTTTATTTTTCCAACAATAAATTTTACCGTTCAACAATATTAACGGTTAAATATATATATATATATATATTTGAATTGTTGAAAATCCTGTCATCAAACCATCCTTTTCGATCTTAAGCAGAGGAAGTACAGTTAAACTTACTAAACTTTATATAATAAAATAAACTCAATTACTTTTGACACCTATCTAATGTTGATCCACTAAAAATATAATCATTGTTTTCCAGATCTTAATAATTTCTCTCTACACATCCAATCTAGTACTTGAGAGTTGTTATCATCAATTCCTCCGTGATTAATTAATGGCATAGTCAAGAAACTAAATATATTATTGCATTCTCATTTATCTCTTGCTATGTGGCAATGCTTAAAATATGTGAAGACACGAGTTAAGGTGAGAAGTAAAAAGAATAGCCTAAAAAAAATAATGATACAGCAACTAATCTCTGGATTCAAAATGCAATATTGCCAATGAATTTTAGGAAGTCATCGTCACAACACTCTAAATTTTGTTGTAGAGAGTTTCCTTTTACCAAAATTTTAGTGCTCTTATCATTGTCGTCAACAGCGAAATAAAACTTGGAGACTGAAGTTTGAATAGCAAACCGCAAGTTGAATTCTACAGTTTACTGATAGTCCTGGATCTCTGCAGGTAGGTTACAAATGTGTAAGAGCTGATTTGATGGTGAAATCATTGTTAATAAATGAGAACTGTAAATTCGGTTAGGCTTATTAGAGTTCGATGCGTGCCTTTAAGATAAATATAATTAAAATATCCTTAAAAAAACCAAAGAAAGTGAAACATGTTAGAGTTGGTGTTCGTGTTGTGATTGAGGAAAACCCGAATTTTATTATTACTTGAATAGAATTTACAAGTATTATAAAACTTGTACAAAAAACCTAACACACTAACTAGTCTTTATAAGCTCTCTTACTTGGAGCTTCTTGTTGGGATGATTTGAGCTTTCAAATGATCTCTATATATATATGAAAAACATGACTCAAAAGTCAACAAAACAATAAAATCACCTAAAGATAATTTGGAAACTTGCACCACAATTTCAAAGAAGAAAATCCTCCACCGAAAGTTGTATGGGGGGTTCTTATACATGTCACATGCATGCATTGCAGCAGGAATCAACAATTCTCCCCCTCCAGCTGCAACAAAAAAATTAATTGTCATCTCGCAGCTATCCCGGCTATATCTCTGCACAGTTCTGGCTTATTGATAACCTTTGTTGACATTTTCGGGTGTCTGTGCACAACACACTTCACTATATCTCTGCACAATACTCTTTTGTCGTGTCTCTGTACATCACAGTTCTGCTGCCATGTTTCTTCACTCATTTATTCCTCAGTGGCTTTTTGCCTTGTGGGAAACTTTCTAGCTCCCCCTCATCAGTAAGTAGAATATATTTGGATCATGGATATCTGGTAGCAAATTCCTGTAAAAAATCGAATAAAATCGGGTGGCCCTTGTCAAAAACCATAGGTGCACCATTTAATGTTGTCCATTTATGTGTCACTTGATCTACACCTTGTACGCCAACAGCATTCCTCAAGCCTTTGAAATCTTTCAGGATTATAAAATCTGTGTCCAAGTAAACGCTGCCGTATCTGTACAACACAGCAAGCCTAATAAGATCAGAGAGATGAATTGACAAAGGATTTTTACCAGGATCAATTTCTCCATTTTTGATCTTCTTTAACCAGGCTTCAGCCGGGGTGTTTTTTACAAGCGAGGGCAAATCTGGCGTGACCGCAAGTATTTTGAGCCCTCGGTCGAGTAGAGGCTTCATGATTTTGTACCCACGTCGTGTGTCGAGTGATCTTGATAAGAGCACTAAACAAGATTGTGGGTTGGCTTTCATTAGAGTGTCTACAACCAAGAAGTCTTGGGCCCAAATGTTCGAGCTGGCGAGAACCATATCATGTAGAATTGAATAGCACATTGGTTTTTAAAGAATTTCAAGACTCTATCGTGAAATTCTCGACTATGGTTTGTTGAGCGGCTAATTATGCCACCACATGATCTGGTGTTTGTTTGTTGCTTGAAACCTCGGATAATTATGTTGTAAAGATCGTAGACTGAGGGGTCTTTGCTTGCAATGAATCGCTAAGGCCCCACGGTGGGCGCCAAATTCTGGACGCTGGTTTTTGGCCGAAGTCCACAATCGAGAATTTGTTGGTTGGGGGCACTGGCGCCAAATTCTAGACGCTGGTTTTTGGCCGAAGTCCACAATTGAATTCTACAGTTTACTGATAGTCCTGGATCTCTGCAGGTAGGTTACAAATGTGTAAGAGCTGATTTGATGGTGAAATCATTGTTAATAAATGAGAACTGTAAATTTGGTTAGGCTTATTAGAGTTCGATGCGTGCCTTTAAGATAAATATAATTAAAATATCCTTAAAAAAACCAAAGAAAATGAAACATGTTAGAGTTGGTGTTTGTGTTGTGATTGAGGAAAACCCGAATTTTATTACTACTTGAATAGAATTTACAAGTATTATAAAACTTGTACAAAAAACCTAACACACTAACTAGTCTTTATAAGCTCTCTTACTTGGAACTTCTTGTTGGGATGATTTGAGCTTTCAAATGATCTCTCTATATATATATGAAAAATATGACTCAAAAGTCAACAAAACAATAAAATCACCTAAAGATAATTTGGAAACTTGCACCACAATTTCAAAGAAGAAAATCCTCCACCGAAAGTTGTATGGGGGGTTCTTATACATGTCACATGCATGCATTGCAGCGGGAATCAACAATTCTCCCCCTCCACCTGCAACAAAAAAAAAATTAATTGTCATCTAGCAGTTATCCCGGCTATATCTATGCACAGGTTTGCCCGATTGATCACCTTTGTTGACATTCTGGCTGTGTCTGTGCACAACACACTTCACTATATCTTTGCACAGTACTCTTCTGCCGCGTCTCTGTACATCACAGTTATGCTGCCATGTTTCTTCACTCATTTATTTCTCAGTGGCTTCTTGCCTTGTGGGAAACTTTCTGGCTCCCCCTCATCAGTAAGCAGAATATGTCTGGATCCCGGATATCTGGTCGATTGAATCATGCCTCGCTCAGAACTTATTGTCTGATGTCCATTGGTTTCAGGAGGTCTGTCATCATCTAAATCTGTGGATGATCCTGTAGATTCTAGTGGAGCGGGTTGAGGGACCCCTTCTCAGCACTCTCTTTTGTAGCTTCAGATGGAGCAGGTTGTGTCTCCCATTGCTCAACATCCTCATTCGCCTCCTCCAATTCTACTTCTAAAATTTCATCTTGCACCCTATATGTGGCCAATTGTGCTGGTGCAGGGTTTGGATTACTGTCAGCACTGAAATTGGAAGATATTTTTCAATGTCTTCAATTGTCTGATTTTCAAGAAACTCTACATTTTGGCTTCTGATGACCATCTTTTCATTCATATCCCAAAGTATATATCAAAATTCTTCATCTCTATAGCCTAAGAATATACATGAAGTAGTCCTTGCATCGAGCTCATGTCTGAGCTCATTGGATACATGTGCAACGGCGAAATAGCCAAATACTCTAAGGTGAGAGTATGAGGGATTCTTACCAGACCACACTTTCTCCGAAATCTCAAAATTCAACGGTACAGATGGTGATCTGTTGACCAGATAGCATGCGGTACGAAAAGCTTCTCCCCAGAATGGCTTTGGCAGCTTAGCATACTGATCATGCTTCTAACTTTCTCCATAATGGTGAGGTTCATTCTTTCAGCTACACCATTATGTTGTAGCCATATGGAGGTACAGTTCTCTCATGTCGAATGATCGGGTCATAAATATCGTGTCGAATTCCCTGGAACTATACTCGCCTCTATCGTCTGTACAGAGTCACTTCAGCTTCTTCCTTATTTCACGCTCTACCATAATGTGGAACAACTTGAAATGATCTATGACCCGATCATTCATCTTGAGGAAATACACCCATACTTTCTGAGAAGCATCATCAATGAAAGTCAGGAAATACTTGTTACTGCCTAGTGAATCAACCTTCAAGGGACCACACACATCAGAGTGCACCAGACTGAGCAACTCTGATATTCTCTTTGAAGAGAAATTAAACGGGACTCTGTGATGCTTACTAAAGAAACAATGGTTGCAAGTACCTAGTGCAACATCCTTGGTAAGCTCATTCTTGGTCTGATTAGACAATCATTTCTCACTTATGTGATCGAGTTTCTGGTTCCACAGATTTTGAGAGGCTTATTTTTCAACTACATTGAGGCTGTCTCCACAAATCTTTCCATGAGTATTGTATAACGTACCGCAAACATATCCTCGGGTGACAACCATGACACTTTTTGTCATTCTCCATGTGCCATTTCTAAAGTGACAATCATAGCCCTGTTTGTCAAAGGCTATCCTTGACAGTACATTCAGCCGAAGTTCTGGAACATACATGACATCATTCAAAGTTAAAATACGGTCGACATTTGTCCGCAATTGAATATCACCAATTCTTGTTATCCCAAAGAAACTAAAATTTTCCATATTCACTGAACTAAAGTCTCTTGCTTTATATGTTCTGAAGAAATCTCTGTGAGGAGTGACGTGGTAGGATACTGCAGTATCTACCACCTACTCAACAACTTAGGTTGCGGTGTGATGACATGTCTGTCCCTACATGGAGCATATGGCTACATCTCATTGGACAACTACTAGTGTCTTTTCTTCGTTATTCTTCAACTGGAGATTGCCTTGACCCTGGTCTCGTTGTAGTTTTCGGTAATTCATCTTTAAGTGGCATTCTATGCCAAAATGGTAGCACTTATAGGTAGGCATCCTTCCATTTGAGGATCTACCTCTGGTTATGCTCATGCCTCTCCTTCTTTCTCTTCCTCGATGTCTTCTCGAATCTCCATGACGAAGGCTTCTGTCTGTTCTGAGCCAACATATTTTCTCCTGGACTCTTCATTCGACAAGGCATCTTTTACCATAGGCATGGTGAGTTTGCCTCATGGAGCGAAATTGCTGAGAGTAATCCCCAATGTCTCCCAACTATTAGGAAGAGAACTAAGTAGTAGAAGGGCTTTTACTTCATCTCCCAGCTATATGTCTATTATAGATAGCTGATTCACCAGGCTCTGGAACTCTTAATGTGTACTGCAACGGAAGTTCTAGCAACAGAAGTTCCACTCCGTAGCTTCAAATTCACCAAACGCCTCATTAAAATGGCTTTATTCAAAGTTGTCTTGGCCTGGTGCATGCCTTCTAGTTTTATCTATATTTCGTAAGTATTTGTATCATGTGCTATGTGGTGGAAGACATTGTGGCTGATCCACTGTCTAATCTGACCGAGAGTTATGTTGTTGAGTTTATTTCACTCACTATCTTTGACATAATCTAGTCTCACTCCCTTCACTTCAATCATATTGAACAGATCTTTGCAGTACAAATAATCTATCATCTGAGGCCCCCCAGAGGGAGTAATTAGTTGCTGTAAGCTTGATCATTGCACCAGAAAAAAGAATCTTCCATTTTCATTTTAAGTTTAAAGTTTAAAATGAAAATAGGACAAAATCGGGACTGATTTTCATAAATCAGAGGTCACTGTTACGTTCGAAACGGTTCAAAATAGTAAATTTGACTTTTCGTTACTCCAAATTCGACATAGAGGCTGATTTATAAATTTTTAGAACTTCTGAGGCTAAAATATAAATTTCAAAGACATAAGAGGGCTCAATCAAATTTACCAAGTTTGCTGAAAGTCGGACATGTGGTGGATGACGTGGTTGTTGACTGGACCGGAGTTGCTGACGTGCTAGCTGACTTTATCGAATAAGTTGAAGTGGCAGCTGACTATACCGAATAAGCTTACTAGATCGGAGTTGATGATGTGGCAGCTAATGTGGCTGCTGACTGCACCAGAATTGCTGATGTGGCAATGACAAAGTGGCTGACAGTAACGGAATTGCTGACGTGGTGGATGACTGTACCGAAATAGATGATGTGTCAGCTGACTATACTGGGACTATTGATGTGACAGATGAATGTATCGGAACTGTTGATGTGGCACTCATGTGGTTGACACGTGTGTCGTCTTCAACTTCTGTAGTGCGTACGGTGAGTGGTGCTTAAGGCGGCGCGTAGGCAGCTCTCTGTAAGACGCGTGCGGCGCGTGAGGGACACTTCGATCTCTGATTGATCACCAAAAAATACCACTGTGCTCGTCTCGACGTGAACAAGCTGCTGGTATGCTCAAATTTGATTTTTGATAATTTTCCCGAAACTTAAATTTTTCGAACCGAGTTTTGTTTGTCACCTCTAGGATCCCCAACGTATAACTAAAGTTACTGATACCACTTGTTATGATTCTCTGATCACTGAAGAGTGTTTATGAGGAAAAATTGAATTATATTACTACTTGAATATAATTTACAAGTATTACAAAACTTGTACAAAAAACCTCACACACTAACTACTCTCTATAAGCTCTCTTTACATGGAGCTTACACTCTAAGCTCTCTTACTTGGAGCTTCTTGTTGGAGATGGTTTGAGCTCTCAAATGAGCTCCATATTTATATGAGAAAACATGATTCAAAAGTCAACAAAATCACCTAAAGGTAATTTGGAAGCTTGCACTATAATTTCAAAGAAAAAATCCTCCACCGAAAGTTGTTTTGGAAGGTTCTTATGCATGTAACATGCATGCATTGCAGATGGATTCAACAGGTCATCGGGACATTTTTTTATTATATTTCTGTAATATCTTGAATTTTCGGAACATTCCTGAAAGATTCTCGGATTGTAGAGAAGGTGTTGGAACGAGACGATATTGGGAAATAAGAGTTTAGGTGTTAAAAACATGTCGGAATATTTTAAAGTGGGATCATGTCGAATTGGACATCGTGAAATTAGAATTGGTTACGTGATTTTGAGATAAGGAGGAAGTTTCATTGTTTTGGATATACAAATAGCAAACTAATTGTAATTGAGCCGATTTTTAATCTGTTGGAAAGATATTTCGAAGACGAACAACTTTCATGTTGAATACTTTTCAAAATTTGTATAAGGAATGCCTCAAAAATACAAATTTCTGAAATAGTCCAATATTATAGACCTATTTGTAATTTTACGGGGGCTATTTTGTAATTATGAAAAATATTTCTGTAAATACCCATATTTTCCAGAAATTGTAAAACTCTCAAAAGTTTCTCAATTCCTTTTATTCGACCCTTATGCACGTTAGAATTAGATGTGGCTCGTCAACCGGCCAGTTGGCCAATGCCGTCTGGCGCAACGGCGCTCTGGCTACCCTGAAATATATTTAAAAGTTCAAGATAAAACCATCTTCACATGTCCATTTGGTATTTATATTTTTCATCGCATGTCATTTAGTTTATACAATGCACGTGCTACATTTCAAAGATGCATGTTAAGTTTTTTTAGTGATATGATTGAGAAATACATGGAAATGTTTATGAATGACTTAATTATTTTTGGTTATTCTTTTTGTACATGTTTACTTAATCTAAAGGCAGTGTTAAGTCGATGTTAAGAAAAATATCTTGTTTTAAATTGGAAAAAATATCATTTCGTGGTTTCTTCAGGTATTATTTTGGGCCATATTGTTTCTTCTAGGGGGATTGAAGTAGATAAATCAAAAATTGATTTGATATCCAAGTTACCCATACCCAAAACTGTAAAAGATGTTCAATATTTTCTTGGGTATGTTGGTTTCTATAGAAGATTTATACATAATTTTTCTTCTATATCTAGACCACTATGTAACATTCTTGTTAAAGATTCCTTGTTTGAGTGGACACATGACTGTGAAGTTGCCTTCAAAATAATAGTTGCTAAACCCACTTCTGCTTCAATTATGCAGTCACCTGATTGGAATTTACCTTTTGAAATTATGTGTGATGCTAGTGATTATGCAGTCGGAGCAGTTTTGGGTCAAAGAATGGAAGGGAAGACTTTTGTTGTAGCAAAACTTTCAATAATATTCGAGTGAACTATTCCACAATTGAAAAAAGAACTATTAGATGTAGTTTTGTTTTAGATAAATTTCATGCACATCTTATTGGCTCACCTATCACTATTTTACTGATCATGCAGCCCTTAAGTACGTCATTTCTAAGAAGAATGATAATGCAAGTTTGATTAGGTGGATTTTTCTATTACAAAAATTTGATCTAACCATCAAAGATAAGAAGGGTGTTGAAGATATGGTGGCAGATCACTTATCTCGTCTAGAGTTTAATTACTCCGCTGATGGCCTACCCATTCGTGATGACTTCCTTGATGGACACCTCTTTACTGTCACACAAGTACCATGGTATGCGCATATTATCAATTACTTAGTTTATTATGAGTTTCCATCTAGTTAGAGTGCACAAGATAAGTGTAAATTCTTGGTCGAGGTACGTAATTTTTATTGGGATGATCCATGTTTATTTAAATACTACCGAGACAAAATATTATGATGTTACATTCTTGAGGATGAGGTTTTAGATGTACTTATAATCTGTCATTTACATACATCTCGAGGCCATTTTTCAGTAAAGAAAACTACTGCAAAGAAATTACAATGTGGTTTTTATTGGCCTACTTTATTTAAAGATACAAATAGTTTCTGTCGTTCCTGTGAAATGTGTCAAAAATTAGGTGCAATATCCCGTCGTCATATGATGCCTCTTAATTATGTTCTTGTCTTTGAAATATTTGATTGTTGGGGTATAGATTTTACTAGACATTTTCCACATTTTTTTGGATGTCTTTACATTTTTCTTGCAGTATACTATGTGTCTAAATGGGTTGAGGCAGTGGCGTGCCGAGCTAATGACAACAACATTATGGTTAAATTCTTAAATGAACATGTACTGTCACTATTTAGTATGCCGCGTTTCATTATTAGTGATCAAGGGAAACGTTTTTGTAATCGATCTTTTGAGGTTTTGATGTGTACGTACAGTGTAGTGCATAAGATTTCCACTGCTTATCACCCACAGATAAATGGGCAAACAGAGTTAGTAAATAGGGATATAAAATAATATTGGAGAAAACGGTAAACCCCAACCGTAAGGATGGGTCTTTATGACTTCCAGATGCACTGTGGGCATATTGTACAGTTTACAAATACTCATTTATGATGTCTCCTTATAGGTTTGTCTTTGGAAAGGCGTTTCATTTACCAGTTGAGTTAGAATATAGAGCTTATTGGGCTATTAAAGCTCTTAACTTTGATTTGAGTACTGTAGGCACACAGCGAAAGCTCTAACAGACAGAACTTGAAGAATTGAGGAATGATGCTTATGACAACTCTCGCATCTATAAATAAAAAATGAAAGCTGCCTATGAAAGACAGATCATTAGGAAAAACTTTGAGTCAATTCAAAAGGTCTACCTTTATGACTCAAGACTCCATCTTCACCCAGACAAGTTGCGGTCCAGATGGACCAGAACTTTTATTGTGAAGCAAGTTTTCCTATATGGAGTTGTGGAAGTGGAAGTCCCCAAAGACAGTAGATTTTTCATAGTTAATGGACAGAGGTTAAAACAGTTCTTTGATAATAAGATCCCTGACGTAGAGATACCCCTCTTGTTGACCCGACTTATGCAGATTGATCTTCACCTCCTCATTATTTGTACATTTTTTTTTAGTTTTTTTATTTATTTTTTCTTTCTTTTTCTTTTTGTTTTGTTTTGTGTTGTGTTGTTTCCTGATTCTTTTGCAGGACAACATCATGCTTCACCCAGGTTCCCACTCTTTCTTGTCAGGTGAACTTCTTCCATTTCTAACGTCTTTATTGTTGTTAACATTGGGGACAATGTTTGATTTAGGTTGGGGTGATGATATCATCTGTTTTATCTAAATGTACATGTGTTATTCTTGTTTTCTTATCTTTCAGAAGAAATTTTTTTTTGTCTTAGTTGGATATACATAGTCCGTGATAAAAAAAATACAATTATTGATCTACTTTAGGCTATGACTCTTAGAAAAAAAAGGATAAATACTATTTAAGTCAATTCTGAATCTTTGAGTTGGGTTTTTATCTTGAGTATGTTTGAATTTAAGCACTTATCAATTCTAACCTAGTTCAGACTTCAGGTTTGATGTTGAGACAATAGAATTGAGATTGTTCGATAGATTGTATGACCATATGCCTAATCTATCTCTAATACAATATCCACAGGCTAGTTGGTTATAAATAGCTACCTATAACTGTTGAGTATGAAGCTATCTATGAGTATTCTGGGCTTATGTACCACTAATATGTAGAGGAAGATCTAACGTGAGAAGAGAGCGACCTTAACAAGCAGTGTGAAAGTTCTTAACCAATAAAATGGTAAAACAAATTTCCTTTGTTTCAAAAAAAAAAAGAAGAAAAAAAGAGATAGAGAGAGATACTAATTTATGGAGATTTTAAGATAATAGGTTAGACCCATTCAGTTGAATTTTTGATTTGACACTGTTAAGATTGATGATTTGAGAAATGAATTTTGTTAGAATTGCTTCACACACACACAAATGTGCTCCTGATAAGCTTATCTTTTCGAGAAAGTTGCGACTTAAATAGTATTTTGAAAGTTTCTTTGGGCTATGTCATTGAGTAATCTTTGAGGATATCATTGCCTAAATCTAACTAAGACATATTTGTTTTTATTTATCTTATTTGTTTCTATTTATTCATTTAGTCTAGTTAGTGTTTTCTTTTTACGCTTAAACTGATAGAGACTAGTAATAAGCTGGTTGATGGTTGTGACAAGTCCATGCAAATATACTTTTAACACCATTTGGCACTTATTCGAGTTTATTGTTAAATATTTAGTTTTATATTATATATGTTTAGTATAATTTTTATTTAATTATTAATTTGGAAAGTGTCCAATATTTAAGCTAATATCGTTATTTTTCCTTTATTATTGTAGGAATTGGAAAGAGAATTAATAGATGATTAAATTTGGAAAACAAGAATTGATGCCTTAATATGCAATTTTGGAAAATGAAAGCAAAATATGCATCAACCTAATTCAATTAGGTTTGCATGTAGTGCTTAAAGCCACAAAAGTAGCAGTACACCACTTTTTGGAAGGAGAGAGAGCCAAAATTGAAAGGGAAATTATATAAATACAATTTTTTTTTTCCGAATTTTTTCCCTACTCTCTCACTGTAGTTACAGTGAATTACAGTGATTCACTGTAGTAATAGTGATGGAATAGGGGAGAAATTCGGGAAAAAAATTTATATGTTTATCATTTTTGAAATTGAAAATAAAAAGAAGCAGACCACTGCCGCAAGTTGAGTGGTCAAAACCAAATTTGACAATTTTGAAGATAAGAACAGAGCCACAATTAAGAAAGAGTCGCGCGCACAATAAAAGGGATACTGAAAAATATACTTCTCTATTCTTTTCAAGCTAGATTTATTTATTTTATGAAGAATTAATCTCCTATGAAAAGTAAGGGATGAATTTTTGTATTTAAATTCTCAAATTTATGTTTTCGATTACTGAATAATCTTTAATGTTTAATGAAATTGATATTTTATCATTCTCTTTTACCTTTTGATTTTTAATTAATCCAGAGATTGTGTTTTACCTATTTTCATATAGGAATAGTATTGTTTTTTCTATGTGTGATTGAGGAATCTAGTTGTGATTGATATTATTATTTTGTGAGTTAATCTTCCGTTGTAGTATTGTCTTTAGGTATATTGTCGACGTTAGATAGATCATAATAATAACATATTGTGTTTTTAATCTAGAGAAAATATTATGCCAACTACCTTATGATTTAATATGTTCTAAATTGATTTATTTTTCAGTTGTTGGTTTGAGAAGTGAAACCCTCAATTGAGTAATAAAAGAAATCAAATATTAAATATAGGGACGTAATACAAGGGGAATTCATGACGCTTTACTGTCTTTTTCTATTGATAATCCTTACATATTTTCATAATTTTTATATTAATTTGCCAATTAAATCTTTTTTTTTTAATTAAGTTATTGCTAATCTTTTTGTTAAAAAATTAGTTCATTTGTAATCATCTCTCTAAGGAATCAACACCTCAGTTATATTGCTATAACCGCAAGCTCAACCATGTTTCCTTCTGTAAACCAATTTACAACTGATGGGAACAATTACCTTCAGGAAGCTCAACCAAGTCTCATACTTGATTGTGATGAATTGAGTCAATTTTGGCTTTCATAGCTTGTTGTTATTTTCCCGAATCGATATCCAATTGTGCTTCTCTATAGTTAGTTGGGTCATTTTCTTCCAATAAGAAAACATCAAGACTATTGTTAAGTAATAAATTAAGCCTTTTAAGAGGTCTTAATGATCAAACCAATCTACGGAGAACCTGTGTCGAAAGTCTTTCATCCATTTGAACTTTTTGTTCTTCCTCAGTTTCGTTGATTTCTGGGCCTACTTCATCAAGTAAAACCCTTATACCCTTCCCACCTTCCATCATAAAATGACTCTATAAAAGTGGCAAAGTGAGCAACGAACACGTTTCATGGTTCGAAATCGTAGAATAAATATCTAGAAGAATTCTTAAGATATTCAACGAATCTAAACTTGTACCCTTTAGTTGCAAGTTTATCCCGCGACACAATTCTTACATATGCATGACAACACTAAATCTTAATATAATTCATATTCGATTTTCTACCAACCCATATCTCATATGACACTATAGAAATAGCTTTAAAATGAACTTTATTCAAAAGATGAACAATGGTAAGAAATGAATAACCTCATAGGTATTTCGACAAGTCTATATAACGCAACATCTACCAAATATCCAATAAGGTCTGATTCCTCCTCTCGGACACTCCATTATGTTGTGGAGCTCTAGGAGGACTATATTGATCGAGAACCTCATTCTCTTTTAAATAATCAGTAAACTCACTGCTCATGTATTCACTACTTCGATCGGATTGTAGGCATTTGATGAATTTCTCGCTTTTTTTCCACTTCGAATCGAAATTCCTTGAACTTCTCAAAGATTTTCAATTTATGTTTCATAAGATAAACATACCCATACCGTGACTTATCATCAATAAAGATAACGAAATAAGAAAAACTACCATGAGCAGTGTGATTCATTAGCCGACATTCATCACTATATACAAGTTCCAACAAGTCATGGGCACGGTGTCCGACACCCTAAAATTGAGCATTGGTTATATTCCCTTGAATACAAGATTCACAAATTGGATAAGACTCAATGATAAGACTCAATCAAACCATTCTTAAATAAATAAGAGAGGCGTCACCCACTTATATCACCTATCCTCATATGCCAAAGTTTCGTATCATTACTGCAAACCAGATTCCCTTTTCAACATGTAAATTCGTAATCTCTCTAGTTGTATCCAAAATATAATGACCATTTACCAATGGACAAGTAGAGAAGAAAATATTATCCTTATAATAAAGATACAAGGAAATAATCCTCTCTGTCGAGTACAGATAGGGATATAATTTTCTTTACTAGTCTACCGCAAAATAACAGTCTTTCAAAATTAGATTACAACCATTAAGGATTTTGAAACAAAAGTTCCAACAGCTTCCACGTCCATGTAATCACCATTCTCAACATGTAGTTATATCTTTCCCTTCCTTTGCCTTCTAGTTACCCTCAGACCATGCAACACATTACAAATATGAGAAGCCTTCTCAGAGAAGGGAACGCGTTGTCCAACACCCAGTCACTGGCAGCTTCAAAAGCCAATGAGATATTTATAATAGGAAGAATCATACATGAGGGACAATTCTGCTTCTAATGTCCATCTTTACCACAGTGGTGGCAAGCTCATTTGGGTACCTTTCATTGTGACAGATGTTGAGGCTTTGCTACCCCACCTTGAGGATGCATTTTGCTTCCCTTCTTCTTCTTGGAAGATGAAGAAGCATCTTGCATAAACAGGACAGGAACATGAAATCCAGTTCTCTTAAACTCCTCCAAGTACTCAATTAACTTAAGCACATGAAGGCTAACGGGTTTCCTTTCATCAAGCCGAGTATTGTACATTGCCTTAGGGATCATGTAAGTCTCCACTTGCAGCCGATCTCCAAAGAGCTCCCTCAATCTGAGTATAATATTTTATGCCATGGAAGCCAATGTATATGACTTAACTTTAAGTCATCGTTCTATCATTTGTTAAAAGTCTCAAGCTCCCCAGGGGTGGATTTTGTAGGAATTGATATGGGAAGTGGATCCTCAATCACATAGGTTGACTTCTAAATCTAAGATGATCTTAAGTATTCCTAAAACATTGATCCAAGTCAATGTATGGGCAATTGGAAGAGATTGTAGGTATTGGAAGCATTCGTTCCTGAAAGGTTCATTGATAAATCAGTTGATTTTAAAGGGCAACATTTTGAGTGTTTATCATTTGGTGCTGGTCGTAGAAGTTGTCCTGGGACTCATGGGAATAATAACAGTGGAGCTTGCACTTGCAAATCTCTTGTATTATTTCAGCTGGAAGTTGCCCAATAAAATGGAGGAGGACGATTTGAACATGGAGGAAGCAGCTGGACAGAGTCTTGCGATCGCTAAAAAGACACCGCTCATCCTTTTGCCCACCAATTACCTCCAGAAGCCATCAGAAATAGCATGAGTAAAGCATTGCTAGCTATATACATGATGCTTGTTAATGTATATTCTACATATGACTAAAATGATAAGCATGGTCTGAAATAAAACGTTTAGAGATCAATCCCTCTGTACGCCAAGGGTAAAGGAGGGTTATTTTAATTTGTGCTTGTCTTAAAGTTGGGGTCGAATGGGAGTGCTAAATAAAGGAAAATAAAAAGTAATAAGAAATTATAACCTGCAATGTCAAACTAGGTTCATAGACTGGAGTGTTTATTGGCTGCTATTTGTGAAGTGACTTCTGCAACAGCAAAACTTTGTTGCAACTCTTCAACTTATAGGAAATTTCCATCCACTATCATATAAGTACAACGGGAAGATGAGTTTGTCTTCATATATCTCTAGTGCCACTATCAATAAATTCAGAAAAATTATTGTATTGTTATCTATCAGCTTCAAATTCTGTTGATTTTTTATCGGAAGTAAGAAATTAAAACAAACATCCATTAAGTTCCGATGTTACCATAATTAACATGCCATAACTATGGCTTAAAAAAAGGAAGTAAAATGCATGCCATACACACAAAGAGGCTGCATGAATAATATCAAGCAAATGAGATGTGGGATTCCTCACATCTTGAGCATTTGGAATCGACACAGATCTTTTATGCAAACAAATATAAGAAATTTAATGCATTTGGAAACAGACATGCAGACAACTTGCACAAAATTTGAGGAGAGATACAAGAAGTTTAGTTTTGACAGCAAAATGTTAGCTGTCTCAGGAATCTAGGCAACATTCTTGGAGAAACTCGAAAGTCACGTATGTAAGGTAAAGTTAAAGAGGATCTTCGTACCACCCAATGTGGCTTCCACTTCTGCTTCTCTCTATTGTTTCATGATGAAGATGGTATGTTAACAATGCCATCTTAGGTTTTGAGTTGAGTGAATTTTTTTTCTTTTTGGGCAAAATTCTTGAAGTAATCAATTTCTTGATCATGATCATTATATAAACATGTATAAATAACAAAGAAATAGTTAAAATCATACCAAAGTGTCATCAAATCCTTCAACAGAAAGGCTCTTGATTTCTGGACAATTACTAACAGCTCACCTGCATATAAAATTAAGAATGGACAAGCAAGATAGAGGTCATCAGCACTGATCAAACTTAGAGAATTCAAAACAAATAAAAATTGAAGTTTGATCAGAGATTCAGAATTTAAGGCTTTGACTCAAAATTAAAATAAATACAACACCCAGAATAAGGTGAAGAAACATCTTACATATACTTTTGACACAAAAATTAATAAATAAACAAAACCACCGATGCCTTCAAGAATTTCCAAAGGTCAATAAAATATTTGAGAATTCATACCCCATATCTTTTTCAATAAAACATATCAGTTACTCTTCATAACAACGATCAGCGCTTGTCTGATCCCTTTATTTTTTAACCCCTTTCCTTTTGCCAATGCAGAATTCTATGGCTCAAAACTACACAAAAACTTCACAAGTTCAGACTCCAAAAGAGCGACACGGGCTTCCCAACTTCTTATGCAATTACTGATGATCAACTAGCTCGAAAGTTTTCATTTCCAATAAGATTTTTCAAGATAGGGAACATGTCAACCCTGAAAACACAGAAACTAAGAAGGAAAAAAGCAGAGTGAAAAGCTGAGGTATTCAACCAGAAACGATATCATTCTTTTATTGCAAACTTTGTGGTGGTAAGAGATGAATAATCAGTCATCAAGATACAAAAACAAGAAAAATACAATTCACAAGGTAACAACATGAGAAAAATGAGTCGCTCCTAGGAGATTTGGAAGTCTTGAAGAATGAAGGTGCAATAAGCTAAACTTTCTTTGATTTTTGTAACTTTGACAGTTTAATTAAATACAGTAAGGGAAAAAAAATTTAAAATGGAAAAGTATGTTCAGATAAGGGGTTCAGAAAGCTCCATTTCATTTGAACTCTGTTGTTGCACATCAGACCTGCGGACTCCCACAAAGTCCAGTCCAAGCCACTGCCATGGCCAGCATACATATCTAGGCCTGTTCCGACCTCTTGAATCTTCCCTTGTTTCAAACTCTTCAAGCTGATGACTGAGCTCCTCTACTCTATCACTCAGCCTATACGCCCTTGTGTCTGCCAATCTCAATGATTTCTCAGCTGCATCTCTAGCAGCCATGGCAGCAGCAGCTGTCTCTTCTTTGAATTTCAGCTTCTTCTCCG